>OY740772.1:65716158-65938658 GCA_963513935.1 Aphrophora alni
TACCTTCTTAGTCATTAATCAGATATTTTTTAACAACGCGAAACAATTTTCAAATGTAAAAGTTTAATAATATTGAAGAAACTGACACTTTTTGACACAAGGAATTAAGGCTTCATGGGTTATTAGGAATGTGTACAATGACAACTTGAGTCAAGTTTGTGACTCTACTATGAGTTTATGTTTACAAAGCTCTAGGAAGGTAACTATTTACCTTCCCAGACCTTTGTCCTTTAATTTACACTAATGTAATTTACAGCATATAACATAAATATAGACTTATATAAATACAGTCACAAACTTGACTCACGGTGTCATTGTACACATTCAACATAACCCGAAAAAGGATAAATTCCTTGTGTCTAAAATTGTAAGTTTCTTCAATATCAATGGATTTTGAGATTTGAAAATTGTTTCGCATTGTTAAAAAATATCAGATTATGGCAAACAAGGTTTAAGGTTGCATAATTTTTAGTGATTAAAAAATAAGGTGAGCTTCAATGCACAATTACCTAACATAATTTTGTTAAACCTTAACTGAATTAAAAATGTTAAGGAAGTAATTATTATTATTTTTTGAAGTTGCAGTAAAACTAAAGCATCCACTAAATTATTGAATAATATGATTAAACTACATCATGATCTTCAGTTTTTTATTATATAGTGTAAATTCGGTAATATGTTAAAATTTCAGAGAGGAACAAATTAATTAAATTTAAGAAATATAAATGTAAATATGGTAAAAATTCAATAGGAATAAAAAGTATATACAAAAAATATCCTGATTAGTTTTACATTTACGGGCTTTTTAAGTTGCCCCTCCCCGTTTTTAAAGTTATAAATACAAACTAGAAACGGGTCATAATGGTAGCCTGTTGCATAGAAAAATCAATAATTTCACATACATAAGGGTAAGGTGGGTGAAATAAATAATAATTTTAATTGGTAGTTTACCTGTGAGTAGATTTTAACGATTCTAATGGCGTACCACACTCCATTCTCTGCTAACTTACGTAAATTTAAAATTTTTGAGTATTAATAGTATCAATGTTAAAAAATGTAAACCTCAACTTTTAAGAAAAATCTACACAACCTACTCTAGACAAACGCCATCTTGTTATGTTCCGTTCTTTTGTTTCGGTATTTTTCTATAACATACAGCCAACGTAAAGTTGGGAAATCAAATAAATCCCTCATTATTTGGTAATAAATTATGTAAAATCCATAACATCTTACTATAGTACTGTACTAAGAAAAGTAATTTATGAATTTAATACTTGATCCTTTACTTTGGTATTATATCGTAAAATTAAAATGAGAATTTGATTGTCAATAACTTAAAAGTTTTCGTATATCATCCCTCGTTTATGATCACGGTATTTAGAATTTATCTATTGGTCATATTGCTTATAATGCTTATGCAGTTGAATGATATTCTTATCCAGCTGTTTTAAAATCTGAATCTGAAGTCTGTTCAAGCTGTTCCTATGTTTTTGTTGTGTTGTAAATTTTGAGGTTATACATTGCTTTATTTATTGTTGTTAGTCTTATCAAATAAATATTAAATTACAAACCAAGTTGAAACTTTTTTTTTATAATTCAAAGATTTATAATAGAACTTTGAAAAGCATGGAAAGTGATAGGTCTAATCTCTGTGGCTGTAAAGGAATACGTACTTGTTTTAAATGTGAAGAAAAATTTGGAATTAAAAAGAATTATGTTACAATAAGTGAGGTAAGGTTATTAATATGATAAATATTCATTGTACATTATCATAGGATTTTGTTATTTAACATTATGAAATCGTTAACTATTTGCCGGTAAATTTGTATAAATGTTGTCCAACCTTTAAGTGTGAAATGTCAGCAAATCATGTTCAAAATAGCATTTTCCCAACAATTACGCTAATTGGAATTAATAATTTTTGGTACTCCTTTTCAATGCAAATGGTTTTTTATCTCTCACAATTCATTATTTAATTAATAATCATTGAAATTGAGAAATTTTTAACATTCAATTTATAGCCATAATGAAATCACTCTTGGGGCGCATGCACACTTAATTAACTTCTACAGGTTGATATTACTACGCTTCTATGATATAATATTCATGAGAACTAGGTCTTTGAAACCCAGACCTAATAAAAGAACTAGGCCTATAGGTCAAGTAAGGTATATATATATACCTTGACCTGACGCAACACAAGTTGACTCGTCTGAAAGTAAAGATGTTGAGTTTGACCCTACAGTTTGCTGTAATGTTACTGCTGCTGGAATGAGAAATATTCTATTCACTGGAGAAAATAAATTAATGAATCCGGTTCCGGGAAACAATAGGCCTATTGATTGATTTAATTTTTTTATTGATGATGTGTTTTTGGAAATGGTGTGCCGCTATACAAATGCGTATGCTCTGAACTTTTTTGTGGCTTTACCACTCAACCTAAATTTCGTATACATCATTGGAAAGATGTTTTTTTTCAAGAGTATATGAGTCGGGACCGCTTTCTTTTGATTTTTAGATGCATCTGTTTTTTAACTGAACCCTCCTAAAAACGCTCCACTTGATTGGCTTATCAAAATTCAGTCCTTGATACATTTTTTCAACAACAAAATGAGGGATATTATACTACCCCTCAAAAGAAATGTCACTTGACGAAGCTATGGTATTGTGGAGGAGGCGATTGCTCTTCAAGCAATACGTCAAAGGAAAATGCCATAAATATGGTATAAAACTTTATACCCTAAGTGAACCGAGGGACATGATTGTAAGATTTATGGTGTATTCTGGGAGGGAAAGATCATTCGGGGAATGTAGTTCTTCATCTAATGCGAGATTTTCTGTACAATAGGCATGCTCTCTACATGGATGATTATTATAATAGTGTTATCCTTGCTACCAAATTTTTGGCTAACAGGACATATTGCACTAGTACCCTGAGATTTCACAGAAAATTCAATCCTAGGCCAGTAGTAACTGAAAAAGTATGAAACGACCTGTCAGTATGGAAACGGCATAGTTGTTAGTAAATGGAAAGATGAACGTGATGTGTATATCTCAACACAGTTTGAAAATGTCTTGGTTAAAATAATCAACAAATGTGGAATGAAAAAAGAAAAACCAAAGCCTATTATCCATTACAACACCCATATGAAAGGAGTAGATAGTGCTGACCAGCTTATGTCTTACTATCTAAATGAAAGAAAACCTATCAGATAATATAAAAAAATATTTATACACATAGGCCTACTTCAAATGGTAGGCCTAATGATAAACTGTCTATTTTTTGTCAATATGCACAATAGTGGGTGTAGAATGGGCTTTTTAGATTTCAGAGACCAGTTAGCTGATGGTCTTTTACCCCCAAAACACCAAGTTTTTCACACTCCTCCAAGAAACCCTATTCACTGTTTGATCCAAAATAAGGGAAGAGTGTAATAGTGTACATTTTCAGTTTGGTATTCTTGGCTTAAACAGAAAATAAGTTTAACTCGATGCTAAAAAATACAAAAATATTGGAAAGTTGCACTAACTATTAATAATAGTCCCTCAAACAACATGAAGCTATAGAGCTGATTGACTTAAAGAATGTGTATGATGTGTGTTTATATGTATGTGTACAAGTTGTAATAGGGTATATTTTCAGTTATGTAGACTTGGTCTGACTAGAGAAGTAGTTCGACTCAGGGCAGTAAATGAGGAATGTATTCTGTTATAGATTAGATTAATAATAATAATAATAATAATAATGGATATTTAAATAAATATACAAATAAATAAAGAAAGCAGTTAGTACTAAATGGTCAGAGAGATCTGTTATAAGTAAGTTAATTAAAAACGTATATGTAAGAGAAATATGGCAACAGGGTAGATGTGCATAAAACTTTGAGAAACACGACATCAGTGTGTTGTGTGTAGAGAGAACAGAAGACAGAGTTGAAAAAATAATTCAACAAGTTACTTTTTTGGAGATGAGATGTGAATGGTTAAGTTAGGAATAACTTAGTGAATAGAAATTAGAAAAAAGGACATGTGAGTTGAACAATGAAGTAGTTTGAGTTCAGTGTAAATTTTAAGTATATTGCAGATTTTAGTTTCAGTGTTACCATGCTTGGTATGACATGCTCAAATTACTTTTTATAAAGACATAAATAAAAATAGCTGGAACTTTCAGTTTGTTAACAATTTTGGATAGGATGTTTGCAGAGTTGGTTTGAAATAAGAGGATAATGTGTTTTAAAAAAATAACAATAATAAACTTTCATAAAAGATATTAATGAATTGATTATATTGTAATTAGATTTAATATTTAAAAATAGGTGATTAGTAGAAAAAATTTGGTCGTATAAGAATATTGTATTATGAGTTTACAATACGATGAGAGGAGATGAGTGGAGACGAGAGGAGACGAGAGAAGAGGAGACGAGATGAGATGAGATGAAAGAAGACAAGAGGAGATGAGATGAGACGAGATGAGAGAAGACAAGATGAGATGAGAGGAGACAAGAGGAGAGGAGACGAGACGAGAGTAGACGAGATGAGATGAGAGGAGAGGAGAGGAGACAAGCGGAGATGAGACGAGAGGAGATGAGAAGAGACAAGACAAGAGGAGAGGAGACGATAAGAGATGAGAGGAGACGAGACAAGATGAGACGAGAGGAGAGGAGATGAAAGGAGAGGAGAGGAGACGAGACGAGACGAGATTTAGTATATTGCAGACTTAGTTATGAAAGATTTTTTTATTTTTAGAATTAGGTTGCAACCACAAAATTAATTTTAATTTGAGTATGTGTGAGTTAGAAATTTATGATAAAAATGTGATGATTTAGGCTATGTTTTTTTTTCCAGGAAATATTTTGACTTATACACAATCTATAATTTTGTTTCAAGATAATTAAATGTACATTTCAGAAATTGGATTCTGCATTTTTTTTTTTTTTTTTTTTTTTTTTTTTAATTCTCCAAAGTAGGCCTACACTGTTAAAGAATTCACGACCCAATTAGAAATTTTCTATACACTCTTCAAGCGTTATTTCTCTTGTAATACTTATGATAATAAAAAATATTACAAAGTGTACATTTTTTTAACAGTATTTGTTTTTGGATGATTGTATATATATGTGTCAGTATATTATATGTAATATACAGCCCTTGAAAGATCATATCCAGCAGACTGCAGAGAAAGCCCAAAAACGAAGCAATTTACTTAAACGCCTTATGGCGACAGTAAACATTACAAACTTAATCTTAAATATTGGGAGAGAGTCAAACGGATGGACTCAAAGCACTGGAAAACATATGCCCAAGTCTCCGCCTAACAACGCAAAATACACCTCTGATACACGCTCAATCGCTAGTCGAAAAGTATAACCTGCAGCTTGGCGAACCCGCTCCGCTAGCTCAATACACGACCATCACCGCCGCCCTGCCGAACGCCCGAATGACTCTCAACAGTCTGACCTTGACCAGAGCAATGACAAACCCACTGGAACTACAAAAGTTTGTCTTGGAAACAATGCATCTCAATTATCCCTTGCACGAGTGGGTTCATATCTATACAGATGGATCATATATGCCAGAAACGAGCTCTACAAGAGCTGGAGTCTACTCAAGTCTTTTTGAAAAGTACATGGATGTCGGGAAGTACACTAGCAACTTTGACGGGGAAATCTGTGCGGTTCACGATGCAGTTTCTTGCCTGCAGAGCTCAAACACGCCGCTGAGGCGAGTTGTATTCTTTGTTGACTCCCAGGCTGCCACCCAAGCGCTCAGCAAGAACACCCCTATAGACTGTCATAGAACCATGAAATGCCGCACTGCACTCGCTAGATTGATATCCACTGGCTGGACTGTATGGCTCCAATGAATTCCGAGCCACATTGGAATCAAGGGAAATGAAAAAGCTGATGAGCTGTCAAAGCAAGGAGCCGGGGAACTGCAGCTCACCCAGCCTCAATCTCTGCGAGCCCCCCGCAACCACATCGATATTACCGTTTCATGCCAAATACAAGGAAGTTATAGAACAATAGGGAAGGAAAAATGTGGGCGAGCCTTGCAACTGACGGAACAATAACTAGAAACCTTGAACGACACGCATCTGTGGCCCTATTCCGCACTCTGAAGGGGCACGACTATCCCCAAGCCTATCTACACAGAATCGGCCTAGCAGACGAAGACACCTGCCCCCTGTTCCAAGCAGGAAGAATGTTCCAAACAGTGAACACCTCTACCAATGTACCCAACTTCAGTCAATACCGCAGGCAAAACACAGTCAGTCTATACTGGGAGGCTCGGCGTCGAATGGCAGAACGGCCACGGACGGGTGTTGGGTAAAGTAAAGTAAAAGTATGTATATTATATGTATGAATAAATTAAAAAAAAAAAAATGACCCTGAGAACATTTTAATTCAATTTTCTTACTTTTTCAAAATTGGTAAGCTTTAAGCTTCCTGGCGCCCTTAGCTGAGCAAATTCTTAACTTCTTTATGTTTCAAAGTCAAATTAAATAACAAATTCCCTTCATTTTTTTTATATATTTACAATGTGAGGAACTAGAGAGAATTTAGTTAGTAATAATTAAGTAGTCAATTCTGTGGCCAACGTCTCATGTAGCCAATTAGTATGTAATTATATTTTTGTTATAACAGTATAAATAATTCATGTTTACTGTGTTTGTACCTTGGACATATTTAAGAATAAGATTAAATAAAATGTGTATACAATATTATGGTAAATATTTCTTTGTTTGTTTTAAGGCCACATCAGCTCTACTGAGCCCTTTATATGATGCTACACTAAATAAATAAACTTTCTTTCACTTGCTGCTTGATGTTTTCATAATAAAAACTTTTTTTTATAGTTATATTTATATGTAACTTGGTGAGAATGTTACATATAAATATAATTAATTATATTATATGTAATTAATTATAATTAATTATTCTAATAATAATTACGGTATTAGAATAAATAATTATTCATTTATATATATATATATATATATATATATATATATATATATATATATATAAGAGTAGGCTATATACAAGGCATGTTTTTTAAGTAAGTACCGTTTTGAAATAAAAATAAAACAAGTAGCCTTTTCTTAACAATTTTATTTTTATGTCTGTACTTTAATCTACTTTCTACATAATTCCCACCAATATTAAGGCACTTATCGTATTGTACAACCAACTTTTGAATACCATCCTCGTAGAAATCTGCCGTCTGATTTCTAACCCAGGGTGAGCATAACTTTTGATAATTTAAACGTTTTGTCAAAATTTTATAAAGCATACTTCTTGACACTTCAGGAAACTCATAAGACAACGACGAAATCGTAAAGAATCTGCTTTCTCTCACTTTTCCATCAACTTTCTGCACCAAATCGTCATTAATGATCGAAGGTCTCCCACTTCGTTCCTCATTGTGCACATTCGTACGGCCATCCTTAAAAGCTCTCACCCACTTCTGGTACTATGCCATCGTTAATAATGTTTTCCCCATACATTTCACTGATCTGACAATGAATTTCAGCCACTTTCACACCTTTTAGCACTATTTCACCTATTTCACAGTCGGCGGTATTCTCAATCGGAGGAGGCATTTCAAATACTCTCAAACAAACGTAAAAATGGTCGAATTATTCTGTAATTCTGTCTGTCGCTTGCCAACAGATGAAGATACACAGCATGCATGCGCCAAATACCGACCACAGCGCTGCAATTTCAAAACAGTAATTACTTAAAAAACATGCCTTGTATAATATATGGCAGTTTTTAAATTATTGCCAACTATTTATTTAGCCATAAAAATGTATGTAGTTTGATAATTGTCTGTCATAATTTTCATTTTATTCCATCAAATAAAATATTTTTCTTATGTTTTTTTTAATTGTAGTTGAAAAGATGCTATTCTTATTGCTCATTCTGCAATGTATTATCTGAAGGATTAGAGGCAAATCATCCAAACCATAATGGTGAAGTTTTGCCATTTCCAGGAGTGTACATTCAGTTAGACTTCATTTCTTCTGATGAAGAACAAAGATTAATTCAAGCGTTAGATAGTATTCCTTGGGATTTGTCACAGAGTGGGCGGAGGAAGCAAGTAAGTTTCAGAACAACATTTCTGTATTTTAATAGCTATGAAAGCTAGATGTTTATTCCACTGTACTTAGTCACTTCCAATGACCACAACCTTTAATTTTTTTACAACTTCCAATTATTATAGATCACTTCTGTATAATTTTTTTGTTGCCAACATTTTTATTCCATTAAAAACATTATTCAAATATGTAATATCCAATTTATTGAGCTTCATCTTATATCAATAGACAAATTAAATATATTATACTATTATTTTGAAAGAAGCCTACCTAAAAGTTTAGTGCACAGACAATATGAGGCTATGTTACTACCTTATTCACTTAACAATTGTACTGGACATGCATGGAGTTTTATCTATGTCTATATATTTAGAACATTTCAGTAAGGTGTAAGGTATATAACCTACACAATGAACTTTTGACATCTAAAACAAGTTAAGTTAAATATTTACACACAACCATCTTGCACCTTACATAATCAGTTTTCAGTAAGCTATAATGCAAGAAACAAAATCGTACTTATAATTTCCTTTTTAAAATTTAGTACGAATAAATCCATATAATTCAAAATAACCTTACTTAACTAGTCAAACACTCTCAGGAGGTCACTAGAGTGAGTATGGGCATGGCAATCCCGAGGAATCCTAGCTGGATCTATACCTTTTTTCATGTAGTCCTGGGTTAGATCACTTACCTATCAAGTCTCTTTTGACCAACTCTTCTGACCCAGACGCTATTAGATTATTCGAGGACTAGAAGTCATTATTTTATCTTCCTTAATTCATAAGGTGAAGATGACCGAGAGGGATTTTATTAAACTATTGTGACTGTTGAAATATTACAGTTTTATAAACACTTTTTTGTATTGTAGTATTATTAATATTTTACCTGTATTATTATTTATTTTTGACAGATATGGTCCATTTTTATTCAAAGAAATAAATACCATAATCATATATGTCATTATGATTTTGTGGACTATGTGTAAATGTATATTCATATTATTATATCATAATCATTTGAATAATGTGTTGGACATTTAACTTATGACTGTAATGAGTACGACCCTAAAGAGCTTGCTTTAGTGAACACAGGCTTGGCAATCACGAAGGAACCTGGCTGGATCTACAGTTTTTTTTCCATCTAGTCTTGGGTTAAACCCCTCTTTTTATCTTTACTATCAGGTCTCTCTTGACAACTCCTGTTCTCTTATGACGACGACGCTATTAGAGTATTCAAGGGCTAGAAGTCTTTATTTTATCTTCTGCTTTTTTACTACGATGATAACCTAGAGGTTTTTACATTTAAACTACAAGAAAAATAATAATGTACTAAAAATGGTAGAGAGTTTTGCAATTTTGTAAATAGTTTTTTTTTTTTAACTGGTTTGTGTTACTGGTACTGTTTAATTCCATTGGTTTTTGTTGTAGAATTTCGGACCAAAATGCAACTTTAAGAAAAGAAAACTTCAACTTGGCGATTTCAAGGGATTTCCGGAAAGCACAAAATTTGTTCAAGATAAATTTAATTCTGTAAATCTTTTAAGAAATTATCAAACCATTGAGCAATGTTCGCTTGAATATGATCCTCTACGTGGTGCTTCAATCGATCCACATATAGATGATTGTTGGATCTGGGGTGAACGGATTGTCACAGTCAATATGTTATCAGATTCTGTGTTAACGCTTACTCGATATCGAGGTGATATGAAACGATATAATTTAGAACTAGTTAGAGAAGAAATTCTCAAAAACTTTACAGACGAAAATAATTCAGATATTACAGTTAGGATACAAATGCCTAGAAGATCATTGATTGTATTATATGGTCAGGCAAGATATTGTTGGGAACATATGGTGCTGAGAGAAGATATTTGTGAAAGAAGAGTTTGTCTTGCTTATAGAGAGTTTACTTCGCCTTATCTTTCAGGAGGGGAATTTGTTGAAAAAAGTCAACCTGTGTTAAATCAAGCCAAAATATTTTTTTAGAAATACTTATCATTTCTGTTCTTACAAATCTTCTTCTATACATTGAATGTATACTTGATGAGGTTTTAGGGAAGTTACAAGTTTTGATAATTTTTATACTATATTGGACCACAATTCAAAATAACAAAATATTTCAATAATCATTAAATTAAAAATTTCATTTTCTTTTCTACTGTGAAACTAATAGTGTAATTTTCACTATAAAATTGAAATTAATAGTATGAAATACAGAGACAATTTATATTATGTATATATTACAATAGGAATTTGCAAGAACACATATAACAGAACTGTTATACAACGGTCACTTTTAAGCTTATTTAAAAATTAAAACATAATATTTTATATGCAATTTGCATAAAAATTACAAAAACAACTTTAATAACTACGACTATATTTTAAAATCAAATGCAAAAATGCAAGATTCTTGTATTATTCAAGGCATATATGCATGATTGTAATACAAATAATTTTTGTCTTTTAGCAATATAACAGTTTCGATAATGTAATACCATATATAAATATTATTCCATGTAAATAACAGTTGAAATATTTCAATTTAACCATACCTACCTTGTCCTAATCCTGCTCTGAATCGTGTATCATGCTATAAATGATATTAACTAAACAACAACCTTTGAAGTAAAGGACTCGTTAGATAAGGTAAAGTCTGTTATCTTTATTTTTATTTTTAAAATATCCCTTACAAATTAAAACCAACATAATATACCTATTTCATGGAAAAGTAAAACACTTCAAAAACTTGTATTTTACACCCTCAATAATCTTATTTGGTGGTGCAATAACTAAAACTTTTAACTTGTAATCAGTTCAGTGATAGCCATTTCCGAGATATAATTTCCGACTTTACGTAATCTATTTTTATCATAATTTTGTACTTTTCATTTTCCATTTTCACAGTAAAAAGTAAATAGCGTAGTAAACTATTCTTTTCAATGATTTAAGATTTGAAATTAAAGATTCTTCCAAAATTTTGTTTTTAAATTGTGGTCCTGTAAAATACATACCACAGTTTTATATCCTTATGATCTTTAACTCTTTCAATTCCAGATCCATTTTGAAACATAATATCGGGCTTTTTCCTTTCAGTTCTAGCATAAATACAGGTTTTGTTTTGGCTTAGAAGAAACATTTCTATCTTCACCAGTTTTTAATCAAAACATATGATATTTTTGTTTGTAATAAGCTGACAATTAATTGTATCAAAACAAAATTTGTCAATAATTTTTAATAAGTTTATTAGATAAAAAACAAAAAAAATCACAGTGAAAAAATATTGACCAAAAAAATATGTATCACAAATTTTGAAGCATTTTGTTGATAAGTAAAATTTACTACTTTTAAAAAAATAAAGTTGTACTGTAATTTTAGCACTTTTTCTTATTTTGTTGAAGTTTCTATCGCTATATAAAACTCCAAGAATTTATGTGCATTGAATAACTTAATACTTTTTCTTTGCATAATATTTCCGTTTGAGAAACAGTGCAAGAAACGTTTCTACTGGCTATGTATCCTTTAATATCAGCCCAAACCAGCTCAATAGACTTGAGGTCAGGATAATAAGGTGGAAGTCTCAGAACAATTAGGTATTTTAAGAAACAAGGTTTGTACATTTTTACAGGTTTGTACAGTTCTGGAACATAATGTCACTAAATGGGATATTGTTCTTGGTAAGGCAATCTTTCATCTCTTGCTTTCTACTCTTGCTAGATGTGGGGACCTTTTCAAGTTGTACATTGTTATAAGGCACTTATCTACAATGACAACCCTGTTTCGGTTCAAATTTTCTTGTAGCCATTTTACAAACATGTCACAATTAACATTTTCGTGGTAATCACCACTTTTGCTACTGGCTTTCCACACAGCAATTGCGCCAGAACAAAGCCTGCTTCGCCACCAGTATGTATAATAATTATCCTATCCCCATGAGAAATTGTATACTACAGGCTACTTGTATTGACCTGTCCGACTACGATTTACTTGAAACTTAGCTAGAATGTACTACTCTTCTAAAAAAAATTAGTGGGAATCTAGTTCTCTGTGCCATTAATGGATCTTAAGTATGTTATCGTTTTTCCTTTTGGATTTTCAATCAATAACTTTCTATTGTTTCTAGTCTTCAGGTACCTAAACCCAACTTATATAAAATATGCCTTAAACTAGTTACATTGCCCATTAAATTGGCATCTTTTATATCCTCATTTAAGATTTCACAGTAGTGAGACGGTTTGGAAAAAGCCAAAAGTCTCAAGCCAATTTAAAACAAGTTAAATTCCCGCGATAAAGCGATGTAGATGAGAGACGAGGGGGGACGGTGACGTCACGGCAACAGGTGTTGAACACTGCATGTTGGATCGTGTACAGTCGTTCTGTCTTGTTTCTTATTTTATTAAAATACTAAATTATTAAAATAAATTAATGTTCAGTAGAATCAACCGATTAATAATATCGAAGAATAAATTTAAAAGCAATTAAAACAAAAAAGTTATTCAAGTTTTTATAGGGGCTCAAAAACCTAAAATTTGGAAAAAACTTAAATTCAAAAATCAAAAAACGTAGAGTCATAACTCAAAGGGGAACTAATAATAATCATAAATAAAAAATATGAATTAATAATAATTAACAGGTGAGAATGGACTTAGAAAGTCATTCTTGGGGAGTTTTTTGGAATTTTTAAGTTGAAGGGGGGATTATTTAAAAAATAATAATAAGTACTATTGTAGAGACCACAATAGGGCATAATAATATGTACTTAGAATCAAATTTGAGAATAAAATAAGGGAGATATAATAATTACAAAACGTAAAACTTCAAAGCCCAAAAGCGGTTAAATTAAACGTTAAAGGGGTAAAGTAACATGATAATTATATATATCTAGTATGTAAAATTGTAAAACATCAAAGCAGAAGTAATAATATATAATGGGGGGGTTTTTATGAACATAAACTCATACGATGCAAACTTTAGGACTTCAAGGACACATAACTCAAAAACCAAACGAGTTATGGGAAAAGTACAAACATAGTTTTTCGTCGTAGTAGAAGAGGAACAAGATTTCGTCAAAAGAATTTTGAGAAAGGACTTATCTCAAAATTTGGAAAGAGGAAAAATCAAATTTCGGGAAAAGGGCGATAACTCGCGAACGAAGCGTAGTAGAGCGATGAATCAAGTTCCACAAGACCCACAAGATGGATTGGAAGAAGAATCCGAAAGGAACTTTAAAATCGGTTCGAGCGTTCGAAAGTTATAGCGAGTTGAACGAAAAAACGTCCAAAGTAGAGATTTTCATGCAAAAACATGAAAAGTGGCGCACGCATCTTCTGAAGGAATCCAAAGTTTAAAACATCATATTGCCAACTTGGATCACAGATAACGTTGAAGAAAAAATACAATAAATTATTAATTAACAGGTGTTTTAATTAATAACAAAGGAAGAAAACTATTCATTAGTCAAAAAATATGACTAATAAAAGATATAGTGTAAATATTTCAGACCAAAAGGGCCTGAAAACACATAATATAAAGAAAATACCTTTTTCCCAAAAAGGGAGGAAAATTGGCTCCAGAAAAGTGGATTAATTCCCACTGACAGGGAGACCGTAATTTGTCTTTCGAAAGGAGGACACTTTTGATTTGGAATCGACGCGAATAGGACGTTTCTTCTGCAACCGACTCTGAGCTGAGAGGAAAATTCAACTGTCACTCTACTTAACTGGACTTAGAATAATTTCAACTTTAATCGATCTTCAAGGCAACTTAGAAGAATTCGAGACCAGCATTCAACTACATAGCAACTTACAGACTCTGGATAGAAAACATCATATCAACATCATCCTAATTATACAACAAATTCCAAATCCAACTAGAACTTCTAATAAAGTGTGAAGGTATCTTATACTTAAGGAATAATTTGCAAATATTAACTTCATTTCAAATATAACGTCATTAGGGGAATTATTAAAAATTAAATTCATTTTTAAACCTCTGCTTTGGTGTTGAAAATAATTAATAATTAAATACGACTTTTTCAGTACAGGAAAAACTGTTTGTGGTTCTGTCTGAAAAGTCAAGCGTTTGTATTTTGTTTAAGATATAGAAAATATTACATTGATAAATTTTGTCAAATAAATAAATAGTTGTGTTGTTGTTTAATTAAATTGTTTGGTGTGATTAAAAAAGTTTTTAAATATAAAATTTTTCTGTGCAAAAGAGAAAAGAATATATATAAACAATTCATTTCTAAATTTTGTTGTGTTTTCAATATATATCCATTCTGTATATGTTATTAACCTTGTTTAAACATAAATCTTATATATGTGCTCTGGTAATATAATTTGAAAATTTTAAAAAGTTATCATCAGAACTTAAGAGCCGATTTCTCCCAAAAGGCACGACCTTGGAGAGAGAGAGTGTTAATCTTAAAAAAGAGTCAAATAATCGAGCATTGAGATAAAATTCAGGGAATTTTGCGTAAATTAAAAGTTAGTAAGTTTATGAGGACAAGCTCATACTTATTAGAGCCAAGAGTTGCAAAATCTTTGATTCAAAAAAGTAAAAGTGAGCACCTTGGCCTTGCCCGCGCTTGCTCTGAAAAGAAAGGTGGTTCGCCCAGTCGGTGGTGATCGTACAGCGAGTTTAAGAGTTCGTGAAAATAGTGTTCCAAAAAAGGGAACATAGAATCTTAAATTCGTGAAGAGAGCGGAGTGTGGAAAGTGACGCTGTAAGAGTCGGCGTACGGACCCACGATCACACGAGCAGGAGCGCGGCAGTAGGTAGTCGCTTTTTTTACAAATGGAAATCGTACACTATTCTTCTCACAACACATTTATCAGCCATTCAGTTCTGTAACTGGCTTTTTCTGGGAATCAGAATGTGTTTTCGGTGTTGAAAAATACTTCATGTTGTCATCACTTTAATTAAATTTACTCAGTTCATTATTTATTTTTGTTACTAAGGGCTCACCAACACCGATAGCCGCAGCAGTTATTTACGAGCTTTAACTAACGGATTTCATACTCTTGATGTTTGCTTCCTCTTTCATAAAGTTATACACATTACAAACTACTTCCCTACTCTGGGTATGAATTACTTTCCCCCATAATTTTAACTTGAAAAAATCTCATTTTCAGAAAGTTTGCAAATAAAATGTACAAGTTAAAGAAAACATAAAAATTAACTTCATTCCCGACAAAAGGCAAAACAGGAATACAAGCACGTAATCACTGTCAGTTAAACAAAATGATTGTTTTCAAATCTTGTCAGTTTTAAAGATTTTGTTCTTTTATACCTCACAGCAGATACCAATGACTATCAATTAAAATTAATGAATTTTTTTAAGCTCTAACCATTTCAAATATTTCTGTTACATCATCCAAAGCAAGGTTCTTCTGCTAGCTCATATATATAAAGCACTTGTAATTTGTAAAATTAAGCCCCACATCCAAAAACTATGAATATTTATGAAGTTCATTTATCTTGATGAAGTTATTTAACTGATGTCACATTAAAATTTGGCATTAGTTGATATATACCACGTCTCTAAATCCTACAAATTACAATAAATATTTTTACTTTTATTTTTATTGGACCATTTTGAATAAAACACAATATTATTTTGAAAGTGCTGAGTTAAAGTTTTATTTAATAATTTTATAGTTTTTTTTTTGTTTTATTTTTTCCTTTTCATGTACAAAACAAACATTTAATAATATAATCAATACAATAATTAAATTAAAAAATGTAAGTTGACTTAGTTTACTAATGTTTAAAATATTCAGGCCTATTTTGAAAAATGAGTTAAATTGAATAATATTTAGTTACTGCTTTGGCATTAGTTTTTAGGTAAGTAAATTGCAAAGTTATTTTATGTGGTCATATAAATTTGTTCATTCGTTTTCTCTTTTTTATAGGCGTGTGTATGTTATTTGAATTTAAGATTATATACTAGTCTTTTAAAAGGAAATAAATCAAAATGATTAAAATATAAATACAATGCTGGACTGTAAACTATATATGTGTTATGATATTCTTATATTGCAAACAGTTTTGCGTTAAGTGCAGCGTCTTGTGAAGGCTCTGTGTGAAGATTCCATTCACCTACAACAGAAAGATAAGAAGCTTGTTAATCGTAAAGTTTAAAGTAAAAAAAAAATCTTAGCCTAATGTCTAAAAATATTAATATCTACTGGGATTATAGGCCAGCAGCTGTAATCAGTATAGATCTACAGAATCTATTTGAATAGTGTAGGCTATGTATTCCACTACATGTATATTCTTCTGACTATATAATTATTTCATGTAAATACATTAAAATTCTACTTAAATTATTTTGTAAAATGAATGTTATTTGAATGTGTTTTACTGCCAAATACTCTGAACTGGCTTTAGTGTGTTTAGTTGACAGCATGTATTTAGTGGTATAAGACTGTTGTTTACGTAGGAAAAAGAAATTATTCTGCTGGTAATAAAACCTTCCATAGGTGAAAAATTATTCATTTTAATAAGTTACACATTAATTTTTTCAGAGGCTGCTTATTAAGTAAATTTTAAAACCAAAGATTGTGCGAAGTAAAGTGTAAAAAAAACTGTAAACAAATTGTCCTTTAAATACATTTTCTGTTTCACTGTGTTTTGAAGTTTTATTTTTGAGACAACTTTATTCAGGCAAAACTAAGAACTAAGATGTAATAAAATATTATCATAAATTAGCAATACTTGTAGAAATCTATTATCAGCAAAAAGAATGAAAACTCAAATTTCCAAGACTTGTTTACCAACAAGACAAATTTTCAATAAATAAATTATCTTATTTTTCAGTTGTTAATGATCACTTCTTCAGTATAACTTAGACATTGTAGTTGAAGAATTTTTTATTGTGGAAATTTGTATTTTTATTCAATTTGGTGGTCATATTACACATATCTGTTGCAAAATGTAAAAGAAGAAATTTGCCTAAATAAATATTACATTAAAATAATATATTTTCCTTACCTTGTCTTGTATTGGTAGGAACAGCCAATAAGCAGCACGTCACATAAGCACATCAACCTAATACTAACCAACTAGAACATTTGTTCTCTCTCCATCTTCTTAAATTTTTTACTGAATAACATTTGTATTTTTTTATAAATATTTTTATTTTAATTAAGGTTTACTTCTGTCTAGTAAAAAGTTGTGTCTAAGTTTTTTGTTATTTAAAATTGATATGTTGACAAATTTCTGTATTATTTTTCAAAATTTAATTTTAAAATCATATTTATCCATTTAAATCTTATTGTAGAAATCTCCTTCTCGAATAAATACTAACTATTATAGATTTAAGTATTTGTCATATTTTAATAACCACCAAATACATAAGAGCCATAATAAAATTGTTCCTGACAAGCCGTCTTTGTAGTTGGTATATGAAATATAGTTCAAGATGAAGATGGTAACTCCATTTCATCTCTCATAAGTATTGAAATGACCTTTAAGAAAAAAATATATACTGAAGTAAATTTGTAGAACAAATGTTGGATTGTTTCACTTCTTAGGATAATTCCATAAACAAAAAAAAGAGAGATGAATGAAGGTGATAGAAGGAAGCAACATAGTTCTAACTGGTTAGAGTAAATGGGAAAATGTTGCTCATAATATCTTGGTCATATCAATAATATTTATAGAAATAACCATCCCTATTGCATTATGGAGATCTTACTATGTCGTCGATTCCTAAGATGATAATATATATAAGCAATAATATCAAATGATTTTCCTTCATCACAGACAATAAGAGAGGTAAGGATAAAGATTAAACATATCTGCAGTTTGGACAAGACAATACGTTTAGTGGGTGCCTTCTTCTATAGGTATAACAATAAAAGATAAAGTTAACTGTCTGGAAAACACTGAAAGCATAGCTAGGCCAAATACTTAATAAGAAACAAATGAAAACCGTTAATCAGAAGGCTGGTATCAAATAAATAATGGGGAACAATTTAAAACCTGGAAAGACCAACCCAGTAAAGTATTGGAAGTTTTGTCAATACTAGTTGTGGGTTGTGAATGTCTGGCTGCTTATTTAAAACTAATAATTATTCCCTACCCTATATGTGATGAGGAGGATTTGGACATGAACAAAAGACCACCTTACTAGTAAATTCTAAATTTGATAAGAAGTTACAGATGGGAAGACAAAATCTTTCAAAGTAGGTAGTTTTGTGAAGCTATATGATTAATGGACTGCAAATGTCTGCCATAAACAATAAATATTAAACCTACAACTTTCTTAAGGGAATCAAAAACAATTAACATTTAACTTAAATTAAAAATTAATTACTTTAATTAACAATTAAAATTTGTGTATTGAAACTTTTCCTAATACCTTTAAATTATAATTTTATCGTTTGTATGAAAATTAATGAAAGTGGTTAAGAATGGCAAAAAGCTAAATGTGCAGCCCTCTTGTGATCTAAAAGCAACAATACAAACACAAGCTCATGTTCAAATGTTATTTTATTTTTTTTAACGTAAAGTACAGTACATTCAACCAACCTTTTTTTGAAGATACAAACTATATACTTGCAATAAAATTATAAATGTAGTTTTGTATAAAAGTTGAACAAATTTGTATTTAAGGAAAAACACAGATTCTTTATTTAATTATTATAATTTGTAACCTTTTATCTTAATAAAAATGTGTAAAATAACCCAAATATAAATACATTTATATTAAGACAATGCCATATTGGATTTATTGCACATAAGAATAATGTTTTAACTTCAAACTTGTTATGATGTATGTTTCATTTTCAACAATAAGTAAATGTTTTGTCTTTTAGTACATATTTTATTACTTTTCCACAAAATAAGACAAATTTTCTAAATATAAATTTGTATTAGTTCATTATTTGTAATTGAATTAAATTGTAGATATTAATTTTTTTTTTTAAATCTGCTATTTTTTATGTAATAAAAGAAATAATATTTCACTAAATAACTCAAGAAGAAGTGCAGATACAAGGTTTTAAACTAAGTATGGGGATGAAATTAAGCCGTGAAGCATAGGGATCCACTGATATCAAATCCCAAATTTTATTTTATTTATGCAAAGTCTTAAAGGCCTATATGGATGTTACAAAGTAAGAGTTAATAGAAATCTTTTTCTTTTCTGAAATTATAATACCACAATGCGTTATTATAAAAGTAAATTTGTGTCTTGATCAAAATTTGGTTGTTTGTAAATTGAACGCTATCCAGGTTTAAAGCAAAATTTGAATAAGTTAAACTTGGGAGAAAACAAAATATAAATCGAAAAGACCAGTTCCAGTAAGTAATTTTATATAAAGTTAGTTATAGGAGAAGTAAAATTACTGTATAATAAACAAAAGTTTATTTTCAGCTAATATTTTAATTAATTTAACTAATAATTTTGTACTCTAATATATAATTATTTTTTTAATTTGTAATTCCTAATATATTTACTTGTGGAGCATACTACCTATTGAGTTATGCTACAATTTTAAACACTGTGTGATGTGTATGTCCAAATGAATTTAATTTCTAGATAAGTAATGAACAAACTAGAATAGAATTTTTGTGACCGGTTTTTTATTGGAAGAAGATGTAAAACTTCCCCATTAGAGTTCTTTTTGTTAAAATTTTTCAAGAAATTAACTACACTCTCTTAGTTTATATACTGCATGTCATTAAACGATTTTAATGGAAGGTATATAAACGAAACTGGTCAATTTAACAATTAATGTTGTTTAAAAGGTTTTTCCAAAAAGGAAACAATCGCTATACATTAGGTAAACTGTAAACTTTTTGTCCGTCCATTTGTTTCTACACCTTTTGTGGGTAAAGGAGACAATCCAGATATTCGTAAATCAAATTTCCATTTAAGGCCATTTTGTTTTATGCTTTTCAAGATATAAGTTCAAGTTTGTATTTTAAAAATATTGGTCCCCTATTTTTAAGATTGTATGGTATGCAATTTTTCATAAATAAATAATTGTTTTTATTCTATGTAGATTTATTAAAAAAAAAAAAATTGTTAGTAAATTTTTAAAAGTCCTGCCTATTTTAAAAACACTTTTCATGAACCCTATTTCCGTATCATGTCTGTTATTGTCAGATACATGACAGGTCCCTTTTCACCCTTTTCACCTTGTGTGTAATTACTAATTAGCTGTTCTCTCATTTCCCAGCGTTGTCTTTCTCGTTCAGTTTTTTGGAAGCGAATCATTTTACCAAGTGAACAGGCAAACATCACACCGGCCAACTGTAAAAAAACACACAAACAACAAACATATTTTAGACTATTTTTTACAAAACTATAATTTAGCAATTTCAAAAATTTACATGTTCTTTTTATTATTTACATGTCTTACTCTGTGTTTTACACACATACACACATGTGTACAATAAACTATTGTAGTGATATATATTCTTAATTATTCTAAAAACAAATCCTTAAAGAAAGACAAATGTGTCAGGACGTATAAATGTTACAAATGTAGTTATATCTATACTTCAATCTGCTATATTGTTTTAATGTTCTATATTTTTATTAAAGTTTTCATTGATCACTATATCACTTCTTTAATCTAGTTGTGTAATGCACAACCACATTAATTAACAGGGTTAAAATATTTGTAATTTATGATTTTGTTTTTCTTAAAAACAAATATTATAGTTTTTTGTTATAAAATGTGGTTTCTCTACAGTCCAGATAGTTAAAACAATTTTCAATATTATTTCCTTTATGAGCTAAGAGGCAAATATTTTAGATTTTAGTGTGATCAAATTAATATTAATTAACATTTTGTATTTATGCAGCTTTTGTATAAACAGTGTGTTAACATTACTTTAAATGAGTTATATTTTTTCCATGATTTACGTGGGCGATCCAGAAAGTAACAAAGTTTTTTCCTGGCACGACATTGGGTGGGGCTAGCGCCGCCATCTTGGCGTCAGAATGTTTCTACACTCAGTATGCAACTAGCCGTGGTAGCAAAAGCATTGTTCCTATTGTATTTTTTTATACAGTGGAGTTTTAAAATGAGTGCTATGGTTGAAAATCCCGCCAGTTGTGAAGTGTGTGGTGTTGACTTTCTTCAACGTGACCAAACAATCAATTTCGAGAGATATTGTGAAACACTCCAAAAATTAAGTCGCGTGATACAAAAGAAGCGTCGGGGAAAACTTAACGGTAAAGTTTTGTTTTTCCATGACAACGCCCATGCACACACGGCCAAGCATACCCAAGAGCTCTTGGACGGTTTTGGATGGGTAGTTTTCAATCATCTGCCGTACAGCCCGATTTTGGTGCCGAGCGATAACATCTGTTCCCAGTGATGAAGACAAGGCTCGCTAAGCAACGCTTTGACACTGACGCTGAAGTCCATGCCAGTGTAAACCAGTGGTTGAACTCGCAGGCGGCAGATTTTTACAAAGGGAGCATTCAAAAGCTTGTACCACGTTATGATAAATGCTTTATTTATATGGCGATTATATAGAAAAATAGCTTAAAGTTTACCTTCAAAATGTATATAATAAAAATTGGTTTTTTTTTCACTTTGTTTATATTTTATTTCAAAACGTCTGTTACTTTCTGGATAGCCCTGGTAATATGGTTCAGATTAGGAAGCATCCATTTATCTGTTTGTCAAAATTCATCAAAACCAACTTTGAAACTCAGTATCATGGTTCCCATGATTGCTTAGCTCCCCCCTTATAGATGTTTGGATACCTTATAGATGCCCCATTTTTTATTCAAGGAAATTTAATTGGAGATACCCTCTGGGACTAGAGACAATCCCTCAGTCAGTTATGACCAGCCTGTCAATGGAGTAACACATTATCTGGGTAGCAATAATAGACTGCAAAGTTTGTTGTATAGTATATACAACAACTGTTTACTTTCCCCAGCTTTGAAATTTGAATGAATTTTTACTGATATATATATATATATATATATATCAATACAATAAACCTTATAGGTGTAATTCTTTAATATAAACCTTATAATATATTTTTATTTTCTAATATTGATACCAATGTTTTCTAGTTACCCATGCACTAGGCCTACTACTTCAAATTAATATTATGTATTTTAAATGACTCAAAATATTAATGTATATTCTTAATAAATATACCTTAAAATGACATCAAAACATCTGTTTTTCACCTGTAAGATAGCGATGGCAGTGGCAGTGCCTGCTATTAAGAATGCACTCTCTTTAATAACAAATTCCAGTTGTGGCAAACATCCACGGTTGTATGCACTGATGCAACTGTCATTTTCACCATGCTCAGAACAACAAGATGGTGGCAAAGTTAAGGAAACATTGTCAGATTGCTTTAAGATGGATTGCCAGTCTGCAGAACTTTGCAAACCACAACAACGAAGCTAAAACAATATATAGTAAATGTATAAACTTTCTCATTAATAAACGTAATAATTTGTTTGTATATATTGTGGTATGTGATTACAAAATGTTAAAAAAGTTTGAGATGCATTGTTTAACATATTTCTTGAAAGCAAGAAACATTAAATTCATCATCATATTCGTGATGTATATGGGGAATATGCAATGAGTGATTTAATTGTATAGAGATGGGTGCGGCTTTTAATAAAGGATGTAGAAATGTACACAATGATAATTGGATTGAGCCTTTACCCAACATATAATAAAGTACTATACCTTAATTTTCCGTCAGTGAACTTCTTTTTCTTTAATCTTGACGCGTTTCGAGATTTTTATCCCATCATCAGAAATTCCCTCTATGGATGGAGGTCGTCAAAACATTAAATACACAAACACATACACATAACACACAACACATTTAAAAAACACAGTCTGTAGATGCGCATCTTACGGCTCCCGGATATGCACTGGTTGTCCGTTGTTAAACAACACACAAAAACTATAATATGTCTCGGGCGTTCTGAATTATTATTGATTAATCTATGGATCATGCTGTTGTAGGCGGCCATTTTTTGAACCCCAAGATTCAATTTACTCTCGAAATTGAAAATGACAATAGCATTAATTTTTTGGACCTAACTATAATAAAACAACAAGACTCATTCAAATTCAATATTTACAGGAAGCCAACCACAACTGATATCACTATACACTCCGACTCCCATCATCCACCTTCCCAAAAAATGGCCGCCTACAACAGCATGATCCATAGATTAATCACCATTCCTCTTGAACCACAAGATTATCAGAATGAACTAAATATAATTAAACATATCGCCACAAGAAATGGTTACAAAGCTTCTATGATTGATAAGCTGCTCGCAAATCACATCAATAAATCCAAAAGACCACCGAAAGACAAAGCTAAATCTATATTTGTTTCCACAGAATATGGCAGCATTCTTCCTAAAATAATAACCTCCACTTTCAAAAAAATCAATAGAACTATCGCCTTCCACACCAATAATGACATTAAAAAACTACTTCAACCCCTTAAACATAAGCCATTAGAAGCCCAAACAGGTGTCTATAAACTAACGTGTAATAGCTGTGACAAGTTCTATATAGGCCAAACGGGAAGAGCTTTCAAGGTTCGTTTTAAAGAACACCTGCCTAAAAAGACTATTTCAGGCAACAAATCCAACTATGCGCGTCATTTAATTGACGAAGACCATAGCTACTCGGACTTTGACAGCAATTTAAAACCTATTAAGATTTGCAGTAAAAGCAAATTTATGAATGCCGTAGAAGAATATGAAATCTACAAGGCTTTTAAAATATTAAATTCAAATAATGAACACCGATTATTGAACGACCAACTGAACTTTCATTCGAATATCCTGTATGACGCAGCAATAATAATTCAGAACGCCCGAGACATATTATAGTTTTTGTGTGTTGTTTAACAACGGACAACCAGTTCATATCCGGGAGCCGTAAGATGCGCATCTACAGACTGTGTTTTTTAAATGTGTTGTGTGTTATGTGTATGTGTTTGTGTATTTAACGTTTAGACGACCTCCATCCATAGAGGGAATTTCTGATGATGGGATAAAAATCTCGAAACGCGTCAAGATTAAAGAAAAAGAAGTTCACTGACGGAAAATTAAGGTATAGTACTTTATTATATATATTAGTGACTTGGATACTGGAAAAATGAATTCTTTACCCAACAGCTTTTTTCTTTTTGTTATTTACTTAACTTTGACGTTATGTTTATACTTTTGTGTAAAACATTGTAATAACACACAATTATTATTTTTATTTTAGCCTAGTTGGGTCTTGCTCTAGCACGTTTACTTTAAAAATATAATGGTTAACTAATAACAACAACTCAATTGTTTAAATGACTCTTTATTCTCGGGTCTTACTAAGGTTTGGGCCCTTTTTTTAAATGTGCAATTATTACAATTATGGACATATATATTAAAATTTACAAATCAGCTTATACTATCAATATTCAAAGTTCTTAAAGTTCAATTTTATAATAATAAATCTATATATTTACTTAAGTCCAGTTCACCATTATTCACATGTAGTTCACCTCTGACATGTTTGTATTATTAAATATTTAACTTGTCTATAAAATCCTTCCTTTTTTTAAATTTGCTGAACAACGAAAATTAACCTTGCCTCCATGAAATTTTTTATATCACTATTTTATTCTTTTCTTCTAACCACCCGGGCTACAATGCAGTACCGCCATCATTGGTATTTTTTCCGCTATCGGCTTTTCGTATGGCCGTGCATTCAAACATATCAAATATATATATTTTTAAATGTCCTTCCATAGTCATTTTTTAAATAGTATATTAATTTGTAGACATATCTGAAGTTAAAATTGTTTTTAAAAAAGGTTTTAATTAATCCACATTCACTTTTTATGTATTTATGTTTTTATATATTCACTGCCTAGATTTCAACAATAGTTCTAACTTTCGCCGCCAGTTCGCACTGTTCCACTTTATTGTAATAATTCTTTGTAAACACTAAAACTAACCTAATTATCCTATTCAACCAGTTTGTTATTTAAATTAACTAATACACAATATACATTGAATTTAAATTAAAAATAATTATCTAAACATGAAATAAATTACAAAAGGATAATAAAACGTTCTTATTCAATCATTTTAGGTTATTAAGTAAAGTTACTGTTATTATTGTTTTTTGAAATGGAAGTAAGTTTTATTTAAATTAGCTGTAGTTATTATATTATGACTGTGCTTTATATTATTCATTTAAAATTTCCAAAATCTTTAAGTTAATTAAATTATTAGGCTAGGACGAATTTTGAAGTTATTACATTTAGGCTTTAACATTTTATCAACATATTTTATTAACCTTTAAATTGTGTGGCCTATCCAGTTTGACTGTTACAACTGTCCCTCAAATTTCTAATTTTTTATATATAATTGACAATTTTATAAAAAAAATTATAAATTTTATTTTTTTCTTTAAGTAACATTTTTATCCTACGTTCACAATAGTTTACCATATCCTTCACAAATACAATGAAATTAAAAAAAAAAACAACACTTAACAACTATACAATATTACTTTAACAACATATAAACACAGGAACGATAAGCAATTTATTTATATTATATTTCTGCCTATTGCAATCTCCCTTTAATTCATTGAACAAAACAAAATATCCTTCTAAACTATGCATCATTTTCATCCCTTTGATGATATCTCTTTAAACTGGAAATATGAAACATCCCTTTGATTTTATTTGTGTTATTTAATTCTGAGAGAATATAAGTAGCCTTACCCAGTTTCTCTTTGATGTTATAAGGTCCTGTGTAAATGGTAAATAATTTAGACATTTCTCCCTTAAATTGATGTGAATAACCCATTTCCTTTAGCAATACCTTTTCCCCTTCTTTCAATTCTATCATTTTATGTTTATCATTGAATACCCTATTTCTAATCATTCCTTTCTTTCTTATCCTATGTCTGGCCAATTCTACTTTAATTTCTAAATTTATATTTCTAGTCTCTATTCCATCCAAATTTAACTGTCGTTGCCAAAACCTTGGTGTCGTTTGGTTCAGTTGCAGTTCGTTTGGTGTATACCCAGTGGTATCATGTGGCAACTCGTTCAAACATTGGACTACTAGAGGTATAAATTCTGTCCATTCCCTGTGGTTTCTATTACAATATGTACGGAGGCATCTTCCTATTTCTTTATGTACCCTCTCTACCATGTTACTGTTCGGTCTTCTTACAGGGGAAAATATAGGTATTATATTTTGCTCTTCTAGCATCATTGTCCATTTCCTACTTTTAAATTGTGTCCCATGATCTGACTGGACCTTTCTTACATTTCCAAATCTTGTTAGATAGTCCTTTAATGCTTTTATTGCACTTGAAGTGGTTGCCTTTTTTATTCTGTAAGCTTGTACAAATTTAGTAAATGTATCCATGATGACAAATAGATACTTCATACCCCCTTTTCCAGTTGGTAGTGGTCCATAAAAATCCACTGCTAATTGATCTCTAGGTCCTCTGGTACTTATACTCTTCATTTCCCCACAACTCGTTTGGTTTGTTGTCTTACATTTTTGGCAAATATCACATACTCTAATTTCCCTCTTAATTATTTTGTTAAATTTTTTGAAAGTGAAGCTTTCCTGTAAAATCCTTATGCATTTACTTGCTCCAATATGCATATAATATTCATGGCATGCTATTATTAATCCTTTAATCAAATCTCTTGGTACAACAATCCTCCAACCATGTTTGCATCTTTTAATTAAAATTCCCCCTTGTAATTTATACTTATCCTGATAATTTTGAATGTTGTCTATAATTTGCCTTGTCTCTTTACTTCTTCTTTGCCATTGGCTTATATCCTTTAAATTTTCCATAAATTCATAATCTACAATCCTCTTTAATAAATTTACAACAATTTCTGGATTTTCATCTTTCCTTATACTATCATTCATGTCACATGGATTTCTGCTTAGAGTATCACTTACTATATTCTCTGTACCCTTACAATGTTCAATCTCGAAATCATATTCTTGGATGAGCAAAATCCATCTTGACAGTCTTGAACTTAGTAGTCTACATTTCTTTATAAACGTTAATGCCTGATGGTCGGTTATTATCTTAATTTTGTGTCCTAAAATGAGTGGTCTAGCCTTCTGCAAGCAAAACAGTATAGCTAACATCTCCTTTTCGGTGGTGAAGTAATTTACTTCTGCCCCTTTTAACGTCCTACTCATAAACATAATTGCCGCCTTTTCGCCATTCTCTTTGATTTGGTACAAGTGACCCCCTACTGCAAAATCACTGCTATCTGTCTGTAATATGAATGTTTTATTTGGATCTGGATGCTCTAAGACAACTGTATTTAAAAATCCCTCCTTTAAATTTTGAAATGCCTGCTCTTCTTTGTTGGTCCATATAAATTTATTTTTCTTTGAAGTTAAATGCAATAATGGTTTTACTAGATCTGAATATTTATCGACAAATTTGTTATAAAAGTTAGCCAGTCCAATAAATCCTTTGATCTGTTTATGATTTTTTGGTGATGGGAAGTTTCGAATCGCTCTAATCTTCTCATCATCTGCAGACAAACCTGTTGTTGTTAATTTGAATCCTAGGAAAGGTATTTCTTTTCTACAAAACAAAGACTTTTCAAATTTTATGGTCATATTTGCCTCTTTAAACTTTCTAAAAATTGTCTCTAAATGCACCAGGTGTTGTTCAAAGCTGTCTGACATACACACTAAATCGTCCACATACATCATAGTATAGTCTTCTGTTTCATCTTTCATTACTTGATGTAATCCTCTTATCAGAGCTGCTAATGATGTTGACAGACCGTATGGCGTTACCTTAAACTGATATACCCTTCCCCTATACTGGAAAGCTGTATATTTTCTTGAATTTACTTCTAACTCTATTTGCCAAAAACTATTGGTTAAGTCAATTGTACTCAACCATTCAGTAGCTCTTGCTTTGTTTAATATCTCATTAATTCCTCGGTTGCACTGATAATCAGGTATCATAATGTCATTTAAATGTCTTGCATCCAAACATAGCCGTACCTCATTGTTCTTTTTTATCACCACTACTATTGGATTGATATATGGGCTGTTGCTTTCCTCTATTATCCCCTGGTTCAACATATTTTCTATCTCTTTGTTTACTGCCTCTTGGTGCTTTATGGGTATTGGGTAACTTCGTTGATAAAAGGGTTTTTTGTCATTTATTTTAATTTGGTGTTTATAGCAATTACATTTTCCTGGAAGTTTCGAAAAGATATTTTTGTATTTCCTCAATAATCCACCTAACTGTTCTTTTTGATCAACATTTAATAAATCTAGGCCATTTAACATATCTACTATTTCCTTCTCTGCCAATTCTTCACTAGTGTTTGTATCCTTATTGTAACTACTCATGCCGTATCTATCATCATATTTCTCTTCAATAAATTTAGTTTGGTGCATATCTCCTATTACTTCATCCTCCACTTGACTCATCATTCTACATTTAATACCATTACTTTCCCTATTATTAAACATCACCACCTCCTCTTCACTATTATAATTAATCCTTATATTACCTTTATTAAAATCAATATCCATTCCTAATTCATTTATACTATCAGTCCCTATAATTATTTCCCTCAATAGATCTGGTACCACTAAACATTGTATGTTATATATTATTTTTCCTATTTGAATGCTCATCATTATAATTTTATTTATTTTTCGGCTCTTCTTCCCTGTAGCAGTTACAATATTTATCCCAACAACCGGCAATTCTTCCACCTTTCCTAGTTTTTTAAAATTTTGTTGTAGCCAATCCTGTTGTATACATGTAGCATTACTTCCTGTATCAATAAGACCTTTAACCTTCACTTCTCCAATCTTTAATTCTATTTCTGGATTACTTTTCTGGATGTTTTTATTCTCATTCTCATCCACACTCCCATCCTTGTCACATCCTATTAAAAATTGTCTGTCACATAATATAGTTGTAATAATTTGTTTTTTACTGATCGGCCTAAACTTTCCTTCTTTTTGTTGCACTGAAAAATCTGATTTATTTTCTTCAAAACTTTGTATTTGGTTCTCCCTCTGGCCTACCCTTGACTGTTCAGTGCTTATTAGTTTAAAGATACATCATTAGTATTCCCTTGTTCTGTTTTGTTTTCCCTTCTTATTTCAATTGCGTTCACCCTCCTGTTATTTTCTTCCCCTCTTCGTTCTACACTTGGGTTAACTTGTCTGTTTTCTTGCTCCCTTCTAAAATATACCATATTTCTTTCCTGATTGTTTCCCTGTCTATAGTCTCTGTTAAAAGGTCGTTGGAAATTTGGTCGAATATTTTGATATTGGAAATTTGGTCTATTATTGCTATCACTTTGGTTTGGCCTCCTATAATTAAGTTGTTGTCCCTCAAACTGTGGTCTACTTCTCCTTTGCATTAGATCTCTCCTGGCTGCTTCCTCATTTATCTCTTCAACGTCTACTTCATTTAAAAACCTCTCCATTCCTCGAATAGTATTAATATTCTGTACCCTTCTGGCATCCCTAATCTTTTCGTCGTAATGTCTTACTAATTTTTTAACAATTTCCTCCTCTGATGGCACTGGTATTAAATTCCTCATGGTTATTACCCTTTCAATAAAGTATTCAGTCCTATTTAGTTGACCTCCTACTCTATATTTTTCAATTTCCAACCTGTTCCTGATACCATTCTGAACTTCATCGTTCCAATATTTTTCTAAAAATCTTTCTTGGAAATTTTCCAAGTCTTCTATGTCCTCCCTTGTAACTTGCCACCATCTAGCAGCATTTCCTTCCATAGATATGTCCATTATATCCTTAATGTCCACTTTTTCTCTACCTTCTCTTTCCCTTCTTTCTTGCATCTTCTCTACATATCTCTTCAACTTTCTTATATATTCAATTGGGTTTATTCCCCTTCCATTAAACTTAGGAATTGTAGTCTGAGCGTGGCTTTCATCATTAGCATAGTATATGACCTGAGTAGTTCTATTTTCCATACTATCTTTCTTATTTAGTCTCTCCGTTTCCTTCATTTTCTCTTCCATATTACTAGCTACCTTTTCAAAATTCTGTTTATTAATTTTAACCCTATTATTTAACTCTTCAATATTCTCCTTCTGTTCTTTTAATTCCTCTCCCAATATCTGAAAATTTTCCTCTACTTTCCTCCCAAATTTCTTATGATCTTCTATTATCCTCTCTTGTTTCTCCTCTATCTCTCTCTTAAACTCATCAAATTTATTATCAATCTTTCCCTCTAACTTTTCAAATTTTTTCTCAAATCCTTCCAATTTCTTCATCATTTCATTTTTATTCTCTTCAAAATTTGTTCTCATTTCATTTTTATTCTCTTCCATTTTTGTTTCCATTCTTGACATTGTTTCCCTCATTACATCAAATTTGTTATCCTTCTCATCCATCTTCTTCATCATTTCTCTCAATAATTTCTCCATACCTGATTCTTCTTTATTCACTGTAACAAGTGTAACACCTCCTCTTTCTATTTCTATCTCCCTAACATTTTCTTCTACCTCAGAACATGGTACCCTATCTCTTTCATCCTGTCCTAACCTGTCCTGTCCTGAATATGGGAAACATTCATCAATTTCCTGAACCTCCAATATTTTAACCATTTGTCCTTCCTCCTGAACCATTCCCTTTTTAGGCCTATCCTGTTTCTTTTGATTCTCCAATTCTCTCTTTTTTTGTGTCTCTTTTGGGTTATCCCTTAATTCATAACGCCCTTGCTCTGACATTTTAATTATTTATTTTGTTTAAATTGAAATTTATTTTAATTGAATAAGTTAATATTAAAAAATAATATATATTTAAAATTATTAAATATATATTATAAAACCTGAAATTGCTTATTGTTTAATTGCACATTTAATCGAGCCAGCACGTTGTGCGCCAATTTTGTAATAACACACAATTATTATTTTTATTTTAGCCTAGTTGGGTCTTGCTCTAGCACGTTTACTTTAAAAATATAATGGTTAACTAATAACAACAACTCAATTGTTTAAATGACTCTTTATTCTCGGGTCTTACTAAGGTTTGGGCCCTTTTTTTAAATGTGCAATTATTACAATTATGGACATATATATTAAAATTTACAAATCAGCTTATACTATCAATATTCAAAGTTCTTAAAGTTCAATTTTATAATAATAAATCTATATATTTACTTAAGTCCAGTTCACCATTATTCACATGTAGTTCACCTCTGACATGTTTGTATTATTAAATATTTAACTTGTCTATAAAATCCTTCCTTTTTTTAAATTTGCTGAACAACGAAAATTAACCTTGCCTCCATGAAATTTTTTATATCACTATTTTATTCTTTTCTTCTAACCACCCGGGCTACAATGCAGTACCGCCATCATTGGTATTTTTTCCGCTATCGGCTTTTCGTATGGCCGTGCATTCAAACATATCAAATATATATATTTTTAAATGTCCTTCCATAGTCATTTTTTAAATAGTATATTAATTTGTAGACATATCTGAAGTTAAAATTGTTTTTAAAAAAGGTTTTAATTAATCCACATTCACTTTTTATGTATTTATGTTTTTATATATTCACTGCCTAGATTTCAACAATAGTTCTAACTTTCGCCGCCAGTTCGCACTGTTCCACTTTATTGTAATAATTCTTTGTAAACACTAAAACTAACCTAATTATCCTATTCAACCAGTTTGTTATTTAAATTAACTAATACACAATATACATTGAATTTAAATTAAAAATAATTATCTAAACATGAAATAAATTACAAAAGGATAATAAAACGTTCTTATTCAATCATTTTAGGTTATTAAGTAAAGTTACTGTTATTATTGTTTTTTGAAATGGAAGTAAGTTTTATTTAAATTAGCTGTAGTTATTATATTATGACTGTGCTTTATATTATTCATTTAAAATTTCCAAAATCTTTAAGTTAATTAAATTATTAGGCTAGGACGAATTTTGAAGTTATTACATTTAGGCTTTAACATTTTATCAACATATTTTATTAACCTTTAAATTGTGTGGCCTATCCAGTTTGACTGTTACAACATATAAATATGCAGAAACTCTGTTTGAGCGTAGTTATTTGCATATAAAACTCACTACTGTTCAGACATTATATTTTCTGTACAACAAAACATATAACTGTTGTTTGGATAATTCAAATTCAATTTAAAAAATGTCCATTTACTGTAACAAAATTAGGCCTTAACCTAGAATTTTATTAGGTGGTTATTTATATGTTAACACGTTCGCTGTTGCACGGCGTTTTCAGCCGCTTCAGGCTTCTCGCAGATGCTCCACGGTTGATTTCGGCCTCCCCTTCCATTCTAATAATAACTGTTATTGTGAGCCGAGCTCGAGGTTGTTATCCATTCAGCTCTTGACTGAGGAGGTTATTATTCATTCAGTGTGTACTTAAGCTGTTGTGTGGTGGTGCCAGTTTTTTGTTCCTAAGTGTGGTTTCTTTTTAGCGAGGTTTTAAATTCATTGGAATTCTCTTACACATGGGCACTGTTCGTTTGAACAGAATAAATGATTATTGGAAAACAAGCCGCTTTTTCAATTTTGACATTGTTCGTGAACAGATGAGCCGTGACCGCTTCTTGCTAATATTGAGATGTATTCATTTTGCCGATAATAACAAGCAAAATTCTAATCAACTAAACAAAGTATCGTTATTAATTAATTATTTTAACACCAAGATGAACGACGTGTACTATCCTTGCAGAGAGCTGTCCCTTAACGATGGCATGATACTGTGGAGTGGGCACCTCATTATCCGGCAGTATATAAAAGGAAAGAGACATAAATACGGAATTAAGATATATTCACTTTGTGAACCTCATGGACTTGCTACTAAAATTGCTGTTCATACAGAATCTGAGGGCCCACTTTCAGGTAAAGGGCATGCCATGAAAGTAGTTTTACACCTAATGATAGGAAAACTTAATGTTGGCCGTTCTCTTTTTATGGACAATTTTTATAATAGTTTTCCTTTAGCATCAAAGCTTCTCTCCAAGGATACATTTTGTACTGACACACTAAGACTTGACCGCAAGCATGTCTCAGATGAAGTGAAAACCACAAAGCTGAAGAAAGGAGAGTCTATCGCCAGATATGCAGAAGGAGTCATAGTAGGGAAGTGGAGAGACAAGAGAATAGTGTCCTATATTTCCACTGAATTTGAAAATACCATTGCAGTGTCCACTAACAAATGTAAAGTGCAACGAGAAAACCCCTTGCCTATCGTGCAGTATAACGCACACATGAAGGGGTTGATAGAAATGATCAACTCATGTTATACTACCCGATCGTAGATAAGTCTTTGCGATGGTACAAAAAAGTGTTTGTACACATTATCCAGATGATTATGGTAAATTCATACAAGCTTCACAACTTTGCCAACATAGATTCGAAAATGAGCTTCTATGATTTCCGCCTCCAAGTAATTGACGAGCTTCTTTCCCAACCAGACTGTCAGGTTCCAGCTCGATCGCCTCGCAATGCTGCTCACGTTCTGTCTAAATCATTGAAGGGGGATGCAAAAAGCCAACTTGTGAGGGTTAGATGCAGAGTATGCCTCCACGAAGGAAGAAAAGAATCCAAAACAGTGTATATAATATGCTCAGTGTCCTGGTGAACCTGCTTTGATCCCAGTTGCATGTTACGAAAAGTACCACACGCCCTAAATAGGTAAATACAGAAAAAGAGGGTGAGATGTGATGTACATAGTGTATATAAAGCATAAATAGTCCATATTTCCAATAAATATAATATTGTATACTATAAAAGCTTTGAAATATGTGTTTCCGTATTAAATAAAAGTGTATATTGTAATACTCAATTTTTGAATTTTGATTTGGTACCAAAATATCAGCTGTTGCTGAAAAGGAATTTTATAATTGGTTGAAAGAAAGACGACGTAAGTCAAGTGGGCGTCTGTAAATAACATTTGAAATAAGGGAAAGAGAAATTAAAATAGATTTCCAAAAATATGTATTTAAGATAAACAATGTTTAGTTTTCATATAGACTTGGTATTTCAATGAAAATTTATGTATGTAAAAGTAAGAGTGTGTGTTACCAAGCAAGAATGATTTGGGCAATGTCCGTGGAACTAGAAATGTGAACCCTGTGCTAGCATCAAGCGTGCAGACTCAAGGTTAATTAGTGAGTCTAGAAATGGCATCTGAAATGGTCAGACGTGCGTTTGATTTGTGAAAGAAATATTTGGAGGACAATGAAATTTGTATTTGAGTGGGTTTTTGAATATGTGAGCAATGTAACTTAATGTTTTAGAGTCTAGAGCTAGCAACTAAAAGAGACAGACGTGTTTTCCCATACAATGTAGAAACATGTGCTTTATAGTAAATGACGGTTTTAAAGAGTTGAATAGAATACAATGGGTGAAAGGTGAAAACGAGTAATATTAATAAAAAACAGTTGTTGAGAGTGTTATTAAAAGGTGATTGCGAGAGACGGACATAATTTTCGTCTGTAATCAGAACAATGTGCTTTGTGCTGAAAGAGACGCTTTCAAAAGGTAAAAACAAGTAAAGTTATTAAAAAACCGTTGTTGAGAGTGTTATTGAAAGGTGATTTCGAGAGACAGACATGTTTTCATTTGGAATATTATGCAAATAGACATCTCAACATGTGTGGACAATGGCGGAGTTATCATCAAGAAACTAACACATCAGCGAACTGCAATGAACAATCTTTCCTTCAATATAGGACTGGTAACAAGTGTTAAAAAACACTCAAAATTAAATATTGTAAAACCATTTTAGATTAATTGTTGTTTGATGTATTAGTTATAAATTTAATGATTTTGATATTTTCTTTTTATAATTACTTTGCTGTTAAAAAAATTTAACGATGCCTACTAATAAGAATAATTTTGTTGAGAAAATAATTCAAAAATACTTAAAACAAATAAGCCTAATTAACTCATTTTAACGAGTAATTTTCTAGAAGTTGCAACTCAACACTTAAACTAAAGATTCAAGATTTTGACATTCTTAAAAGGTAAAACATAAACATAAAAAATAAAAGTAGGATGTTTAATTTAATAAGGTTATAATAAATTTGTGTATGTATTCAATAATATGTGTTTAATAAAAGATGTTCAGTTTCAGAAAAATAAACAACGACTTCTTATTTATCGTTAAACCACTGCAAAATACACTTAAAAAAGAATCACGACCCTGAGAACATTTCAACAAGTACAGAGAGTGAAGATCATATTAGATATGAGGTCTTTTGGTACATAATTGAGTTAACCGAGTAGAGCTTATGTTAAAAAATAAAAATTAATTGTCAGAGTCAAGTTACCAATAAGCATTGCTAATTGAGACCGTAAACTTATTTATTAAACCCAAAATTATTATTATCCAGGTTTTTTCCTTGACAGACCACTTTGTGCTATAAATCTATCTAAACTTAATATGATAGTATCAAGTTTGTAAGCAGTTAACTTACCTCTTCTTGTAACATGTCCATAGTGAATGCAGATGCATTGTTAGTAGGATACTCGTTCATGGTTATATTGATTGTGCCAAGGAGAATATTTTGCACCTTGCCTTGGAGCATAATACCAGTTACTGCTGCACATACTTCCAGTAAGAAGATGAACATAAGGAATACGCTAAACTGTAACAGATGTTAAAGTGATCAATGCTTTTTATTGTAGATAACATTAAAAATATTATTCAGAATGTTGTTATTCAGAGGGAGATGGGAGATTCACAGTGGCAAGCTGTTCCAATGGATTTTAAAAAGCGTAGGATATAAGCTACTGTACTACTGAAAAGAATATTTGTCACAACTAAAATACACTAATACATCTAAATATGAATTTTACTTTCTAGTAATAAAATAATAATTAGCAATAAGATTTATAATTAACTTTCCCATTAACTGTATTTTCGTAAATTTTATTATTCTCTATTAGTAAATTCCTTTTGAGTAAACTAATACTATTTAGTAACTCAACTCTTAAATTTGCAATTAAATAATTAAATGAAAATTGACCACTGGCATGTTTGCCATTCTGTACTTATTGAGGTAAGAACAAAAAACTACAATTTCAATGTTGTTTGTTCAAATTAATCTATAATCAATCATTGTATGTACAATTAGGCATATGCCGTAACAATTCAGCAAAGACATCTTTTGATGTTCTACATGGCCGCATGAGTCGTGTACTAAACACTAGTATAAATCATAGTCTTAACCGTGGATTGGTTCTTAATTTAATGTTTAGTTTACAGAAATTTGTAGTATTTATTTGTACAAATAATTTGTTTATTTTTTTTAAGTTGAGGATGATTCTCACATCCCTATTGCTCATACATAAAGAAGTTTTATGTATTCTGACCTCCTTGACAAACAGGAAGAAAGAATAAAAATGTGGGATAAAGGGGGTTTGTAAGGTTGAAGTGGAATCCCAGAGTAAAGTTAAACGGAAATAGGGAATATCCATTTTTCTGTTGAGTTGACTATGATTGGGTTTCCATACCGGCCTATTATGGTCACCATATATTTAGTATTAAAAGGTGTATCATAACATTATAATAGATTTGAAATTAATACATTGAGAAAATAATTGAAGTATGTAACATTTTTATGATTCTCTGACAAATAGTTTCAAAGTTTTTCCTCATAGAAATTTTACCTTATTTGTTATTTTTAATTTACAAACGTATTTCCCTAATACAGTAGACTCTCATAAATTCGGATCACAAAAATCCGGACCGGACGGTAAAATTTTTTAATAACAATTTGCCGCTTTAGCGCCTTCAATTTTCACGCGATTTTCAGCATTGCATGAATGACGTATTTTGTAATGATTCACAAGCAGTGGAAGTTTCCGCCCGGCTGAAGTTCTTGACACACCCTACCCTGTGTTTTACTTAATTGCAGTCCAGTACTATATTATGTGAATTACAGTAACAGTACCATTAGTTAATGTGTCAGAGTGTAACAAGTGTCGTTGGGTATCGGCTTGGGCCGATAGCGATTGCATGTGTGACTTATCACTGCTCGTATCGGCCCCGCTGCCGACTTATCTCCGACTCCGGGAAATCCCGATTTTTCAGAATCCGGACCGGCCGTCTGCCACAATAGTCCGGATTTATGAGAGTCTACTGTATAAAATTAATATTTTGTTGCACAAAAACTAGTTAAAAAAAATAATTGATTTTACTATATATTTTTTACATAACACCTACACGTAAAAAATCTTTGTTTAAATTTTGTCTTTTTGGTTATGTGGTGGCTAGGAGTAAACTGATGTCATATTTGGTTAATAAATTTATAAAACTAATCCCTATATTCAAATGCTCTAAATGTGTTAATAATCTTGAAATATAATTAAGGTGTAGAAGAGCAATCAAAAAACTCAAAAATGATCAAAAGTATTTAAAAGTATGTTAAAAATCCCAGTGTGTTCTGATAGCCATCCCATTTAAGTTGTCATTAAGTTGTCACTTTTTGATCAAAATTAGTTCTAATGTTGTGGGTTCTCATTCAATCCAGGATACAAGGTATTTTCTGTTCAACTGAGTTCTTTTCAACCTGTGGTAATGGAGGTTCTACTTTAAAGATGGTGGTTGGGATGAGTTTTAAAGTTGATGGGGTTAGGATAATTCAACTGTATTTCCTTACAATATTCAGTGATGATTTTTCACCTACAAATTGAAATATTTTAAAACCTTACATCCTTTAGTATTGAAATTTGTGCAAGATGGAGGATTCATCAAGAAATAAAAATCATTTTCTTAAAAATATTGCTTACTATCTTATCCACTTACCTTGTAATAATGTACGTTTTCAGATCTTAAATGGAATGGGTTATACGTTTGACTCAAGGTAACAAACAGGAAACGTATTTTGTTTTTTGAATAAAATGAATAAAGAAAATAATGAGTACAAAATGATCAGGGAAATTTATTATGTGTATGTTAATATTTAAAACATGTATAAATTTAATTATGAGAAAATTGCAATGTTAACATTTTGAACACAAAGAATAAAAGCTGTTACTAACCGGAGGCATTTCAGTCCAAGCTTAACATTCAAAGGGAGAGTACGTTCAGAAGATAAATATGTTTGCCGAGACTATGTGGAAATATAGAAAGAAAGTGTTTTTTTGAGAAACTAAGAGTTGCTTTAAAAGTACTGTTATATAATAATGTAAGTTAGTTTCTACTGACTAAAATATAAACTTTCGAAAGTGAAAAGTCGTGATCGTGTAATATGGTGCAATAGACAATGTGCATTACGTAAGCCGGAAAACGCATATAAAAAGAACAAATAACTGTGTTTTAAACAAAAACTAAATAATTTGAAGAGATTGTTTTGAACTAATGATAAAGTAAACAATTGTTATGTTCATAAAAGTGAAATAGAAAACTAAAAAAGTTTATTTTAAAACGGGAGACGAGATTTCAGTGAAACGATGCCATGTGACTTCAACCCGGAAAAGAAGTGTTTTTAATAAAAAGTTCTATGTAAAACGTTCAATTTAACTTCTATGAGTGAATGCATGTCTGGTATAACATGCCTAAACTATTTTCTATATAAACTAAGAAATATAATTAATTGAAAATTGTGATTTATTGTTGAAATTTGAATATTGTGTCTATAGAATCGTCTCATGTTTTTTGTAAGGAGAGATGATGTGTTATTGGAATACAATTTTATAAATCTTTTATAAATAAAAGATTTTCTTTGTTTAATTTTTTGAATTTGCTGTTTTGAACTTAAAAAAGAATTAAAGTATTATGAAAATAATTATGTTACATAAAAAAATATTAGCTTCTGAATACATAAGAATTTTAATTTAAAAATAGGTTGCAACCATAAATAATAATTAATAAATCAAATTTTAATGAACAAAATTTTTTTTTAAATTTAGTATGTAAGATGTTATATATATAATTCTATCTTTACAGGTTATATTTCATGTGTATGAGTTCTGATGTTATATTATGTTTATCAATAATAAAATGTACATTTCAAAAAAAGGATTCTGTAATTTATTTAATATTCTACATAGTACACTTTTTTCAAAAGAACTTGCGACCTCAGAGATACTTTACACTCTCTTCAAGAGATAATTTTTTATAATTAATTTCTTCTTTTTTTGTAATAAAATTACAAAATGGCGCCCAACTTTACCAAATAATCATTACAAAATTACCTTACTAAATAAATTTGAATTATTTCAATTTTCGCACCGTGTGGCATTTTAAAAGCTCCTTAAATTTTTTATTATTTCAACCTATTCATTTATTAATGAAGAATAATTAGATAGTATAGAACTTATGTGAACACTCTAATGAATTTTAAATGTAAAGCATGTAAAATTATAAAGATTGTAAAGAAAAAGGAACAGAGGTTAACAAAAGATGTAGAATTCTTTCTTTAAGTGATTATATTTTTGATACCTATTGTTCAGAAAACGATTAAATTCAGATGTAAAAATTCTAGCTTTTATATAAAACAAATGATTTTTCCTATTAGTATTCATTAATATATTATTTAAAATAAGGTAAGATTTATAACTACAGGAATGTGTTTAGTAGACTCAATTTCAGTATCAATGTGCAGTTATCAATTTCATAATGCTCTTAATGATAAATTTCCAAATTGATGGATTGGTAAGATCTTGTTCTTTAACCTTCAAGATATCCCAACCTGATAATTCAATTTTTTTTACGTCGAGTTATGAAAAACTGTAAAGGAAGATTACATACCACACTGATAGGATATAAATGTACACGAAAAGCCTAAATAAATTAAACTTGTTCTAAAGATTTAGAATTTAACAAATCCAAAATAAAAGTGTTTTCATGATGCAATAAATGTTAAAAGTGGTTGTTAGGCAATTTAAGATTATTAGTTGTGACTAAATATTGAATACAAGATAAAGATGTATGGATGGGAGTCCATTGTGGTAGGTTACTTACATTCACATACAAGAGAGTATATCCAGACTAACAACTGACATACAAAAATTAATACACATTTTTTTATTTTTTAATTTTTTTTGTTGAGAGTGAATACCAATAGATATCAGGGCATTGCATATTTTGTCTGAACAAAGGACCACGTTGCCCCATTGTGTACTCTCTTGTTTATGGCCATGTTGCAATGTCATAGGAGACACAGGTCTAACGTTTATACTATTTTTTTTTTGGTACATTGTCTGGTGAAAACTAAAATTTTATAATTATTACAAATTTTAGAATTATAATGATTTTAATACTAAAATAAAATAAAAAACAGTGAAATTCAAATACCATATTTTGTAATATGAATATACTAAATTTAAGTATGAAAATGGATTGTTGTAAAAATAACACCTAGTCAGCCCAGCTTTGATCAGAGGAGAAAAGATTGCTGCTCAGTTAGAAAATATTAATACAAAAGTGAAAGTTAAATTAATTAGTGAAAGTTAAAAGTGCTAGTGAGAAAAATTTGGACAAAAGAAGAAATTCAGTAGAAACTATTTTGTGAGTAATGCAAGAATTTTAAAAAGAAAAGACTGATATTTGAGATTTAGATTTTTGTATGTGTATGGTAAATAATAATTAATTAATAATTCCTTGTATTCCGTGTATTTTAAATTATTTAGTGAAGCAGTAATCTGGGATAAGAGAACTTGTGTTTTTAAATCAAAGAATGGTTACAAACGTTTATAAATATGAACTTTATAAAATTTGACCTCCAATTTGGGGCTACAAAAAATGCATAATATCTTAAATTTTAATTAATTTATATAATACATTTATTTTTCTATCATAATTGTTTACTTAATTGTCTGTAGATGCCTACTGGTAAAAAACCTAACAAACAATACAAAATCTTTGTCAATCTATGTAAATCTCATTTCCAACAGTTCCTCAATTAGTTAAGAGAACAGTATTAGCCTTAAACAATTTTATTAAAGAAACAGCATTTACAGAAATAGTTGTGCTTACATACCACCATTATCATACATGTACTCTCCTTGTAAGCACCACAGCATCCAAAAAATGCAACCACAAAAACGATGCATCCAATCATGATAAGAAGTATTGGAGGTGTGAAGAAATGCATTTCCAGGAAGTGTGAGTATTCAAAATAGATGGAATCCACAGCCCATCCTACCAGGACCATACAAAGGCCTGTGATCTATAACAACAATTAAACTTATTTTGATAACGGAAATATTTACAGGTTATTTGTGCAATTTGACTTGTTTTATATTTGTATTTATGCTCATACGTATATAAAAATGTTTGGGCAACTAGTACTATTTTTCTCTAAATGGAACATTAGGTGAGGGAAGGATAGTTCCTGATACTTTACGTACACTCTTAGAATCTGACAATTAAAATTTTATTTTACTGTTTTTAGTAATAATTGCTTATACCAGGATAGTCTAACTTTGAAACAGAGCTGGTAAATTATGAAAAATGTGTGTAAATGTCATAGTGGTCCCTTGTTATAGCTTTCAATTTAAAAAAGTTGACCTTCAAAAACAAATAAAAAAAGACCTTCAAAGTCTATAAAATGAAAAATAAATAATGGCATTTTAGTTTCCCCTTGAAACCAAGTAACTTTCATTAAAAACAATTTTACATCTGGTATTGAGTTTTTTTTATCTATGGCGGAAGTATTCAAATGAACTTTGCAATGTGCATATTTTGAATTTTTGTATATGAGATGAAACTCGAGGTAAAATAGATGCGTGATGTAATTGTATCAAAAGCAAACGGAAGATAATAAAGTCAAGCGAAAATGGTCTTCATGGCTGTTTCTAGAATAACGAAATAAATCATAACAAATTTTCAAAAGATGTATTTATATAGATAGTAATGTTTAATTTTAAGATTAGCTTAGAAATTGAGTGAAATATTTGTTGTCATATGGTTCTGGGTTTGAGGCTTTAATCACGTGATAGGTGTGTGATATCCGGAACTTAAAAGAGTGCTTAGAGTCAGTTGGAAGGCAGCGTCTGAAATAGTCACACATATTTTCGATTAGTGAACGAAATAGTCCGGGGACAATGGAATTTGTATTAAAGTGATTTTTATATAATAAACAATGTAAAATATTAATAGTTTTGAAATCAGTTAATATTGGAATCAGTTACTGGACAATGTCGGAGATGGACAGACGTATTTTTTGTTTGTGAAGTGGTTAGTCTTTGTTGGTGAAAGCTGAGCACATGGTGTGATTTAGACTTTGTTGGAAATATGGACGATTTAAACAATATTTCTAATTCTGAGAGACTCTGAATATTAAAATATAAACTCTGTATTAATAGTAGAGACAAAACGTGCGATAGTTATGAATCATAAATTGAAACCTGAGACAATCAACTTAGGCACTACGTTAAAAATGGTGAACTTCAGGCAGCAGGAAGGCGGCTTCACATTACAAGGAAAGTCTACTTTGGAGAGGACTACAAAGTGGTAACACAATTAACAGACAATCTTATTTTATCTTTTTTGTAAAAAAGGACTAATGATAAAATTTTAATTATGATTAAGATATGTTAAAATTTTGTTTGATAAGTAAACTTAAATGTCATAAATATTTCAAGATTGTCTAATCTAAAGTTTCAATAGAAAAACTTTATTATTAAATGTCTAATTTAATAATAAAGCATTATAATTTTAAAATATGAGACAAAGATGCTCATATTAAAGTTGATAAGCAAAGTTGCAACCATTTTGAAGTAGAGTCATTCACAAAAAACTTTGTCTCTTCAAGACAAAATAATTTTAAATTTGAACATAATATAATTTCAAATAATAAACTTATGTATGTGTAGTAATAAAGTATTTTTGAATAAATAACATGTTCAATTTCAGAAATACAAAAAGGACTTCTTATTTACCACTATACCATTTGGGAGTTCACTTTTAAAAGTATCTACGACCCTGAGAATTTTTTAGTTAACAATAATTAAACTTTAACTTTTCAAAATTGGTAGGCGTAAAGCTTCCTGGCGCCCATAGCTGAGCAAAATTTTTTTTTTTTTAATAGATTAAATTTTAAGCCCAAATATTTAACTATTTACAACTTAACATGTAGTATATACACAAATAAATAAATAAATAACAAGTAAATATACAATATAAATTACAAATAAATTATCAGACTACAGGAAATATAAAACCATATTAACAACCATAATAATTATTATATGCATTTAAATAACAATAATATGAGAAGTAGAATACTGTACAATTTAAAAAAATAAAACAGAACCAAAAGTGTAGCCTGTACCGACCCAAATAAAACCTATTGTTCTCATCTCTCCCAAAATATTGATTCATTTGTTATCGTAAAATAATAAATATACACAAAACTCTCATGATGCTTTTATGAAAGTCTCTATTTCTCACAATCGGCTTTTAACACAATAATATTTGTATGAAGATATAACTCTTAACAAGATCCATTGGTGGCAACTTCAAAAATATTAAACATCAAATGATTTGAAAAAATGAATGTAAAAATTGATTTGGTGATAAATCATTTAAGGTGCTTTAGATTAATTATCCAAACAATATACTGGTTTAGAAAGCTTCAATAGTTTAAAAAAAAAATCAAATTGAGGTATAAAAATGAATAAATAAATAAAACTTCTGCAACTTGAAAATATTCATGAAAAAACAAACTAAAGGTGGAACTTTATTTTTAAATGATCTTGTAAATGTGAGAAAGTAAAAACCATTAAAATAGATATAATGTTGAAAAGAAGTTGAAATGCTTGAACCTTTGTTTCAAAATAACAATGAATCTAAATGAAAATATATATGGTATTTGATTTTTATTAATAATAAGAAATATAAACATCACTTGTTTATTTTTTAATTATCCATTTAGTAAGTCACCATTCCTATACTGATGTCAGATATGAAGAAAGAGTTACCACCATGACAATTGCAAGGTTTATTCATGGTTTACTAGTTCTGCTCCAAATTGAACTCTCAAGGAGTATAATCAATTTTACTGGGCAATTCATATGTAATTCCTAGTAAAACACATGGTAATGTGTTATTATTCAAGTTCTTGTTATAGTTTTTAACTAGCCGGACTCCATCAGCCTTCTGGCATCCCAAAAAGACCCAAATAATTCAAATATACACTACCACATATAAATCACACAAATTAATTGCTTTTTCCCTGCCTTGTGTCATACTTGTGGATGGATCACACTGTTTTTAAATTGTAGCACCACAAATTGTTTGTGACAACTCTATAGGCCAATGCAGTTATAATAGAAAAAAAATGATAGAACTCAATTTTTTGTCAACAGGTTATACATTTTGATTTTTGGTCTTATGCCAATTTTTGTGGCAATTATAGATATGATCCACTGGTGAGATATATGGAATAGTAAAATAATTTTCAAGTTTAAATATCTTTGTTAATAATAGAGTAGTTGGTTTTCTAGCCTTTTCAATTACAAGATGTTCTTGAGTTATATATGTGAATCACTGATGGATCACATGATATAAGGACTTCACTTTCATGTCCAAATCCCTTTGTCTTTACTTTCTAATAATTCATCCCTTGACTTTAGCAGATTTTGTAAATAAAATATCATCCCACATTGTAGGGGCACTGAAATCCAGCAAGGGAATGCTACTGAAAGTTCTAGATTTAATATTCAGCAAAGTTGAAGTTGTGTCCAAGTTTAACAACACAAATGTTTTTGTTTTGTAATGGAAATATAGGAGAGATGTGACAATACCATAACTCTACCACTCAAGTACAATAAAAAGGAGGTTTAACATGGATTGTAAAGTATAATCAAGTCAAATCTTTCATTGATTTACCAGATCAAATAACTTTGTGCTCTAGCTCTCAAGGAAAACCGTAAAATGATATAAAAAGTTACATTCAAGCTGCTTCTCAATACATTAATCTAGCATCTGTAACAATCAATGCAATGACAAAATGCAGATTATGAAGTTTAGAGGAGAACCTACACAAGCTCACCTTAACAATAAGCACGCTGATGAAGAGCCATTTGCTCCCACATTGCAATCATTTCAATAAAGCTTTGTCTAAACCTTACTCTCAAGTCTATACAAGGCAAGAAGATAACAACAAAAATATGACAATTATGATATTTTTTTATTGTTTGCCTTGCTTCAATCTAGTATATAAAAATCGCTTTATTACATAAGTGTTTCATTATATCAGGGATTGTACATCCAACATCATAAGCTTTTAATTGACTCACTTTTTATAAATTCTAATGATTTTCTCAAAACAATTATGATATTTTAAGTTGAAATTGTTAATTGATTTTATCATGATTTTCAATGATACATGTAGCGAATATTTTCTTTTATTTCAATCACATTTTTATGTGTGAAAAATAACTAAATATTGTATATAAAACTCTCTCAATAATCAATTTGTAAAAAGTTAAATTTATTGATTGTGATTGAAAAACTCATATTGAGGAGAACTCAGTTTTCACATATATGTACAATTTTTGGTTTTATTTATTAAAATTTACAAAAGATCAGTATAACCAAAAAAGTGTGTGCACACTCATCCACAGCTGTGGTTTCCACTATATTTATGCGAATATTGTGGATGGCCTACAAAACAGATATAATAATTTTATTGCCAAAACATTTATACAAATGTATGACAGTGTCATCACTTATACTAACATATAGTGTCATACTAGGCTACCCATAACTATAATAGTTATAATAAATAATGATAACTGTTTAAAATTTAGTAAACAAGTTTTAATAATAATAACCATAAGTTAACAAACATTACATACACATACGTACATAAAAATAGTTCATAACAAATTACTTAACCATTTAAACAACAATATAGAATTAATTTATTAAAACAATAACAATATACAATACCAACTAAGAACATTATAAATAAGACATTGTGCAAGTATCCTTTAAGCTTCCATCTTGTCTAAGAACTAAGGAATATAGAAAAATTCTTGGCTGGCAGTCAACATGTTAATAATTATAGATGTTAAAAATTTGTGAGTGTAACAATTTCACCAACACATATAGGAATTGATTTCAAGTTATATAAAAACTTCAAGTTAACTCAAAACTTGTAATTGAAAATAAGCATTGAAAACTTAATAATACATGTAGAATAGTTAACCCTGATAAATAGTTCTTAAGATTATTCAAGAAATATATATTTTTGTTTAAAGTTGAACAAAATTTATGTTAATTCTAAACATTGTATTAAGAAACCTTAAAATATTTATCAAAGTTAATGAACGGTATGTAATTGAAGTACTGGTAATTTTTGCTTATAATTTTTTTTAAAGATTTTATTTGTGAAACTAAGGTTTATAACTGATTCATTCAAGAAGTTATGTATGAAACAAATATGATGACAAATGTTTGACGTTATTAGACTTGTACATTTTTTTTTACAAGAGTTAAAAATATGGAGATAATAATATTATCTATGAAAATACAGATAACCCAAAAATACTCTTGAAATATTATCTGTACATATTTCAAAGAAATAATTACTAAGCCTAATCACAACATGTTAAATATCTATTTTTTAAAGCTTAACTGGCAAAACACTAAACATATTTTCATTCATGTTTACTTAACAAAACTGTTTATTTATTGTTCTAATTTTAAAAGTATTTTACCTATTCACAATAAATTATTGGTATGAAACAAAACACAAAAAACAAAAACATCTTATATGAAAGTGTTTTTAAAAAATATTGGAAACTTACCAGAAAAACTAAATTGAAAGAAACCAATAAGTATTTAATACAGAGCATCTTAGTATTTAGTTCTTGTTCGATCATCATGGTGCTGATGTTTGTTGTCACCTAGACCACACTTTATCTGAAGTCTGACTATTACTAACTCTCTACTCAAGTGTAATCTGTAACATTAAGTAAACAAGATTAAACAATAGAAGCACAATGCTGGAATCATTAAACAAAACTTTACTAATTTAGTTAATTTTTCAAGGCCAATGAAAACAAACCACTTGTATTTTATCAGAATTTATTTAATTTCAAACATCTGGGTTTATGACTTATACTGTTGGGACTGCTTTTGCAACAACTTTGTATTATATATTTAGGAACCATATGAAACATCATTGTATTATTGTTGCAAAAAAGTTATTACTATTATATTATCTGTTGTTATCCCATTGTCAATACAGTTGGAATTGTTTATTAGCCTTTATCAATACAATAATAAGTGAAAATTAGGTGATGTGTTAAATAAAATTTTGAAAAGTACAACTGTTTTTGTTTCAATTTAATTTAAATGAAGTTCTATCAAGTACTACAGTAGCACTTGTTTTAATAGAATAATTTTTCAACATTTAAATAAGTATTTAATTAAATTAGGGTCATGCAAGACCATGTATTTTATGCTCTATTATGTGTTTTGATACCTTTATTTTGTTGTATCATTTCTTCTTTCTCACAATGATTTCAGTTTTGATCTTTCAAGATCATTATCAAGTCATATTTCTTAACGAAAACACTACACAAAGTTGCTTTTATCATTTAAAATAATGTGAAAATACACAAATGTTACTTTTTGTAGTTTGTTTCAAATTAAGAATTTTTATGGTGAATCCTCCCTTAACTTTATTCTAGGAACCTAATGAATGACTGAGTGACTCATTATAATTTACAGTCAAATGTCTGTAATCAGCTCTTAATTAGTATGTTTTTCCTGTGAACTCTCCTAAAATCATTGGATTAACCCAAAATAAAATTTGTAATTTTGAAGAAACCAAAATACATATATCATTTAGCTCAAAGATTTTATAATTGATTTAATTTATAATAATCTGTGAAAAGTTATTATTTTAAATCAGAGACTGATTATATTATAAAATATGCTGATTTTTAAATACAATTTTATAACTTTGTGTACTTGCAAACACTTTAATAGTTTAAAACTTCTTCTTATTTTACAGTAAATTCTAGACTAATAACATTTATCAAATATTTTATGAGAATTAAATAGGACTCTAATAAGGAAACAAAACTTAAAATTATGTCATATATTCAATAATTACTGTTAAAACTGTCAGTGCTAAAATAAAACACGTCCCTTGTTACTTTAAATAAGATATAAAGACCAAGATATGGAGTGGAAATTTAAAGGTGATTGAACGCAAGGCTTAAACGTATTGTAAAGCTTAAATTGATTAAGGTGATTCCACATTCTTTGCTCACAGACAAGTAGATAGTACAAGGGAGCAGGTAAAAAAAGTGAAGGTTGTAATTTTGTTTGTTTGCTTTTACCCCATCAAGTTCATGTTTGAAAATTTGCAGAATGAAAGATTATGATATACTCAATAAAAGTCCATAAGTTGCAGACAGATACGTAGGTGCAAAGATGGTAGCAGATAGAAGTAATTTGTCAAAACTTTTAACAAAAATACATCATTGAACATGTGTTTGCGAATTACACTATTTAAAAAATAATGCTTTCTGAATCATGTATGTGAAAATGGCAGACACCTATGTCTAGGCAATAAGCACTAAAGTGAAGCTAAGTTAGTGGACTCATAAGAGAGCGTACCAAGAATACCGGTCAACATTACACACTATAAATAATAACTCACATGTACAAAAACAATTTTTGTGTCTGCTTCTTTATGTACTGGGGAATTAAAATCGAAGTCAATTGATGTTTTGATATTTCCGTGTTCATCTACTGTAAAAGCATGGCAATTAATAAAGTTTAAGAATAGTTTTTTTTTGTTTTGAATAAATAGAGCTAAATCGTTATTGGAACAGTAGTTTATGAACTTATTATTACAAAGCTCTTTTGCGAATTTTACAGGTTTTTTTTTATCAGCCCCTGATATAAGATAATCGTGATTGACCTCTTTATTCCCTCTTAAAGATCTCTCATAATCATTTATGCACAGTTCAAGAATACTAGTCACAATTATACGGTATAAATAATTGTTTGTAAATAATAACTCACATGTAACATTTCACAAATCAACATATATTGTGACAGCTGTTTCGCAATTAAACATTTTCAGATAACTATGAACTAAAATTTTCAAAATACTACTTAAGTATCTACCAACATCTATACTGAAAAAGTGAGGGATGGAATTCAAGGAAGGGGGAATGAATCAGGACTACCTGAGAAGGTAAATGACTTGGTAGGATGTGTGATAATGGGTTTTAACAAAGGAGATGGGTTAAACACTTATTCATTGAGGTTAGAAGCATGGCAATTTAGAACACATCTGTTGATTTCTAAAACTTCTAAATCATTTTATTTTCTTTTTTTTTTTGTTCAATGTTCCAAACTTGACAATTTCAGTGGGATCAAAACTATGACCATAATCTAATAAATGGTTAGCAAAATTTGAATCTGTTTTACCATACTTCCAACATTATACATATTCTTTAATTCTAGTTTTAAACGATCTACAACTTGTTTCATCTATCTATTCACTATTACATTCATTACAATTTACTTTGTATACACCACTATTAACTAATAACTATCTTTTGTCTTTATTATTAACTAGAAACTTAGATTACTACTAAAATAAAAATAATTAAGTATAAATTAATAATATAAATAAATAATAATAAGTATCTTACAGTACTTATTTTTATTCTTAACATCTGATTTGAATACCATGTTATTAACCATTATTTTCTGTTTTTAAAATAAAATAATATCTATTAATTCAGATATGTATTCATTATCTAAGGCAATTGGCTTAATTGTATTAAATTCTATGTGGAAGTCTTCTGGTGGTAAAGCTATAGTTACAAGTGTATGCTCCATGCTATGAAAGGCTGCATGTTTATGACTGATGGGGTGATTAGAATCTGCTGGTATAATTGTGTCTGTGTAAGTGGGTTTTCTAAAAAATTTGAACTTGTGGGTAATATTTAAGTTCGGAAAATTAATATTATCCGTACCAACTTCTATAATGAATTGAATACATTTATGAACACTGTTTATTAAATTAAGTAATGAATATAATTGTCTAGTAATCCCATTAAAGACACATAACACATCCTCCACATATCTAAACCAATAAACTACTTTATTTAATAATGGGTTATTGACACTAAATAATTTCTTTTCAAAATTGTCCATAAAGATTTCTGCTAAAAGGGGAGACAAAGGTGAACCCTTTGTAATAAAAAGTTCATAAAGTACTGTTCCAATAACGATTTAGCTCTATTTATTCAAAACAAAAAACTATTCTTAAACTTTATTAATTGCTATACTTTTACAGTAGATGAACATGGAAATATCAAAACATCAATTGACTTCGATTTTAATTCCCCAGTACATAAAGAAGCAGACACAAAAATTGTTTTTGTACATGTGAGTTATTATTTATAGTGTGTAATGTTGACGGGTATTCTTGGTACGCTCTCTTATGAGTCCACTAACTTAGCTTCACTTTAGTGCTTATTGCCTAGACATAAGTGTCTGCCATTTTCACATACATGATTTATAAAGCATTCATTTTAAAATAGTGTAATTTACAGACAAATGTTCGATGACATATTTTTGTTAAAATTTTTGACTACATTACCCTGTCTGTGACCAACTTTGCACCTACGTACCTGTCTGCGACATATGGACTTTCATTGAATATATCATAATCTTCCATTCTGCAAACTTTCAAACATGAACTCGATTGGGTAAAATCAAACAAACAAAATCACAACCTTTACCTTTTTTACCTGCTGTGTTGTACTACCTACCTGTCTGTGAGCAAGGAATGTGGAATCATCTTTAATCAATTTAATTTACATAGCTATTATACAAATATTATTACCAACCCTAAATTATCAATTACTAACTTCAAAGTTAAAATTTAAAGTCTTCAAAAGATTAAAGTTAATTACAAACTCTTTGTATTAAATCCAGTTATCCATAAATGGACTTATTTAAGTACAAATACATGTTGATAAAACTGTTATTTTAAAAAATAAGGTCTGTACTCTGTTTTATGTTCGGGTGGCAATGTACAAAATATGTTGACTTTATAAATCAAATGGGAGTTTCAGCATTAGTAGACATAGAAAAGTAGGGGCCCCACACAAACCTATGTTCGCTTTGAAAGAGGAAGTTTAAAGGTGTGATTTATTTCTCTTTCTGTGTATGAGATGTAGCCTGGAGCTATGACCTATGGTAGTAGAGTTCTCTGTGCCCAATAATAATAAGAAATAATAGCCGATTAAGATTAAGGTGGAAGAGCTCAGTTGAGTAGAAAAGTGTTCATTGAATAATCAAACATCCAGAAGGAACATTGAAGGATTTTAAAATCTTAAAAATGTACAGAAAAGAAGGAGGACCATACACACTTACATAAAAACTCCTCTTAGATTTTCTTATACAAACTACATTTTCATGAACAGAAGTTAAAAAATTGATTGAATTACTTACTCATTGTTTACTGTTAATGAAATTTTTATAATAAATACTGACCATGCTTATATATTCTAAATAAATAATGCAGAAACATTCCAAAATTATCAGTTACTCATCCCAAAATAAAAATAAAACCAACCAAAACTAAGTTACTCGTCACAAAAAATGTTAGTTTGATCATTTCAGTCACAAATGAAAAATATTTATATATTTAAATAAGGCCTAAACTTGCTTTTCTTGCATCCTCAGTATAAATTGTTTGTGGTTAATTAATATTGAGCTTTTAATGTTGACAGTGAAGGTCCATTTTTGTTTTTTAAGAATTATTCATACTTCATTATATTTGTTTACTTGAAATTTTATATGCAGGTTTGAGTTATTAATTAACATCATTACACTAAAATTTGACAAAAATCTGTCAAAGATATTACTTTTTATAACAGCACCATAGCCAATAAGTCATAAACCAACATTTTTAGAGAGATGATGATTAATACATTTTGTTCAGGTGATTAGAGGCTACACTTGTTAGTGTCTATTTTGGCTTACTGTATGTTATGTGACAAATTACATTAATTTCCATATTTTCTATTGAATCTCCATAAATAACACTTTTTCCTAAATACCGTACATTTAGAAAATAGTATATATAAATGTGTAAATGACCTTATAAAGATTATAAACATGACCTCAACTTGCTTGTCTTTTCTATTTTAAAGCCCAAAAGTACAATTTTTCAAACAATTAAATTAACTATAAAAAATAGTTTATTTTACAAATTTTTGTTGTTAGCTATATTTTTTATGCGTTTTAAATTTATTATTTATCAAATTTTGAGAAAAAACTAAACATCTTAAATTAAATTTTGGTTAGAAAAACAACGTATTTAATTATCACATTTGTCCTAACAATTTTATATAACATATGTAAACAAATTTGGCAATTATCAGACAAAAGTATGACTGCTAGAGAAGCTTATTAAAACATGTAAGAATTTTAAAGACTCCACAATACATATTCTGGACCATGTTTGGTTCACATTTTATGTTCCTATGCTGATTTCTCAATTATTAGGGCAGCAAAATTTTTTTTTTAACATCAATGTGACTGATATAGGTTCTAGGCCTATATGCTGTGACAATTACTCAAGTTTATCGTAATATTAATTATTGTTAGATATTTTACAATTATAAATTATTATCACCAGAATAATAGTGTTGATATTACAAAATATGATTACAAAATACAATATTTTCCTATTATTAATCACAAATATAGATCAGTGATAGGTACAAGTTAACCAGATGTTTAGACTCACATGTTTACATTAGAAGCTTTGAAACACTACTACCAGTTAGCTAGGCTACACCCACTAAATGTTTTCTTGATTAGTTTGGAGGTTTTTAATCAAATTGTTCTAGCATAAGTCTACCATATTCATTACATTAATGCAAAAATTGTATCCTTCTCTCGTATAAAACATTGACAATGCTTAGTCTTAGCACATAACAATTAGCTTATTTATAAAATATTAATAATAATATCACTATTATACTTGTACATTATTAAGTTTCTACACAAATATTAAGACTTTTAAATTAAGAAAAAATATCTCTGAATAATGACTTTAAGTGGGTTAGGACAATTACAGTGTTCAAAGTTCATGGAAAGTTAAATACTCTAATAAAATTTGAATTGATAATACCAAATTAAATCTCTACATATTATATATAAAACATACCGGTAATACCTCACTGTCTGTCTGTTTATTTATTAGCTTATAACTCATGAACTTCTGATCTGATTTTCGTACTGTTTTCTTTCCTATGTAGGTATGTTATATAGTTGTTATTTTAGTCTATATATGATTAAAACTGATTCCATAGTTCCCAAATTAGAACAACATTTGTCTGCACAGAACATACAAAAACTAGAGTTTTAAAAATGTTACGCATTAAAAAAAAATTTTCAAACAACTTAATTATATTTTGTCAGTGACAGAGTTGTTATACAACTTGAATGCTAATTGGAATTGAAAACTTATTTGAAATCGGTGCAGTAAGTTACCAAGTTACAATCATTTTTTGCAGCTGAAAAATAGAATATACAATTTTTTAATATTTTACACATTTTCTTCAACTTTTAAGTAATAACATATATTTTGTTAGTAAAAAAGTTGGTATATTTAAACACTAATTGAAACTATCAAGTTGTAACATTTTTTTTTACAAGTATTAAGGACAAATCAAAATCGCTTGTATATTTTTATCATTTCAGTTCCAAAATATATTTATAATTAACTAAATCGGTATGTAATTCAAACATTATTTAGAATTGAAGAATTATTATTAAAATAGTTTAAGATTTTTAAAGTTATAGGTGGTTTTAGTTTGAACATCACCGTGGGACAAGACCTGGAAGAAAGCCCAATTTCCATTAAGATAGTTACCTAATCAATAATAAATTGTGTTCAAGATTCATATATATATACAGACAAGGGCGTACCCAGGATCAAAACTAGGGGGGGGGGGGGCAAGTCATAGTCATTCAATATACAATTGATTATTAAAATAATTATTTCAAGAATTGTATTAAATTCCAGCAACAAAATGTATAATTTATTAAGATTTATTTTTTTGCTTCCAGGGGAGGGCAGCTGCCCCCCTGCCCCTCCCTGGGTATGCCTATGTATACAGGGTGATTCAAAATTGTACAGTATTGGAAGTATTTCTGGAATTGATTTTAGGTGTAAAAACAAGAAAACCCTTCATGTAAACATATGTCCAAAAATGCTTCATTTCCGAGTTACGTCTAAAAAATATTTTGCCCTGATTACTGCTAAAGAAGTGACAGAAAAAAGATATCTAGTACAAAAATTTTTGGACAAAATGTTTAGACCCAGCCTCAGGATTACCACATACTCACTATAGGTATTTGTGATAATTATTACTATTATATATATATAGTCAGTAAAAAAAAATAAAAAATTAAACCAAATTTCACCACATTACATTAGAGATGATTTTAAGAAAATTTCATTTTGAATACTTTTTAGTATGTTATCTTAAAATGTTGGGTTACAATAATTATATTTTAAGAGCGTACTCGAAACTTTAAAATCTTCTGCATACTAGAGAGTCAAATATTTTGTTTAAAAAAAACAACTTCTTTGGAAAATCAGGATAAATTAAATGGATATTTCTTCAAAATCTTGAAATCGTTTTATTATTGTAATTACTTATTATTTCTCTTTACTTTAGATAGTAAATATGAAATAGTATAAAACCAGCATATGGCATAAAAATGTTGTAATAAGTTCCTAATTTTATTGGCTATAAAAATCTTGAAAACAATGTTCAATTAAATTTTACTTTATCAATGAAGTAATTTAATGATGTAGTTGTTTTTGAAGAAATTTACATACTTTCAGATATTTCCTAAAAGTAAAATCCACAATGTACTTACTTCATTTGTTTCACAAGAAGGAAGTGATTACCTAAAATTCCTGAATTATTCCTGCTCAATGAACTGAATTCGTACAATTACCATATTATAGTTATGTATAGCCACATTCTGGAATTAATTTATTCTCTGCTTGTATGTTGTAATCTATTTGGTTATTAATTTTAGTTTATAGAGTAACTTTTTATATGAACAAAGATTTAGTGGAAAACTTGTAAAGATTTTTGCAGTAAAATACTTTTTGATCAAACTTGACATATGCAGCTTAAAAATTCAAATTGTCTCAATAAGCTTTGCATTGATCTTGGTTTCAATTTGTACAGACCACCAATATTAAAAGCTATCTACATAAAAAGTGGATCTTTGTATATTGTGTAGGTGACACATTATATCTCAAACATTAATCAAAATGGCTAATACGTACATACATACTGTATATAAATTTGTCAACAATAAAAAACACCTGAGGATTATAATTAGTTGTTGAGTTGGTGGTGTCAAAAGTGCCTGTAATATTTAATAATGGTACAAAAACATTGCACAAACTTTTACACACAACCATTCACAATCGAAATACTAACCAAACAAAAACATTCGCCAAAATGTTATATTATTATGAGTCAGTAAAATGAAATCAACCATAGATGCCATTTAAAATTATTTTAATTAAACAATATTTATATAAAGTCTATGCTTGCTTCACTTGCGTCATAAACTCATCTCAAGCATAAAATAATATTATAAGATGAAATCAAGTTTAAATGATAGAGCTCAAGGATTGTTAAAAAAATTATTCCTTAGCTGTAATTTTCAGTTATATGAAAATTTTCAAACTGGTTTGGATCATTAATCTTCACATTTCACCAAATTTTGTTATATAAATTACCAAATAAAATCAAGTTGTTATATTATACTAATAAAGCTGCATTGTTGAAGTGAGAAATAATTAGGTAAACATCAATGTTTTATCAAGAGGAATTATGTGCCCATTTGAACATTATACACTACGTAATATCATTGTGCAAATATTCTCCAAGAATAATTTCCAGGAAAATAAAGTACATGTACATTTAATAATATTTTTTAATTTGTTTTAGTAAAATTGTGTGTTCTATGAGACTACTAACCCTCAGGGGCTCACTTTAGTGAGTACAGACTTCACAATCCTGAAAGCACCTAGTTGTATCTACACCTTAACTCATGTAGTCCTGAGTTAGAAACCTTTCTTACACATCAGGTCTCTCTTGACCATATCTTGTTCTTTCCCAACCATGACGCGATTATTAGAGTATTCAAGGGTTGGGGGGGTTCCTTTATTTTATGCTCTATTCTTCATTTTTTTAAGAAAACCATGATCCATGATAACTGATGGTTTTTTAATTTTAAACAAAACAATTAAAATAAGAGACTACTTACCTCCTATACACTCTTAACCTCTTATATACATCATTTCATAACTCTATTAAGTTGTATTTCAAGTGGAATACAAATACTTGTATCCTTTTTAGTAAAAAATGTTTTGTGAAATTATGTTCTTTGTGACAGTCACAATATTATATTTTGTTTTACCAATAACTCACAACCCAACATTGTTGGAGACTAATATATGGCAACTACTATATTTTGTTTGTATCTACAATATAACGAAATTTGGTCAAATCATTAGAGTTGATTTTGAGAAAATTATAATTTTGGGTTTTTGTCTTATGACAAGTATTCTCATATTTTGAATTATCAAAAAATGTTTCGATATGTGTCCACAATATTTACACATACCAAATTTCATTAAAATCAGTTTAATAGTTTGGTCTGTAGAGCACAGGTCCAAAACCACTTTTTTTTGGACTCAGTGAATCCCAAAACGGATATTTCAGCAAAAAATGAACTTTTATTTTACCAATCTTATAATTTTCTCTATAATAAGTTAATGTGAGAAAATAAAAAAAAATTTGCTAAACATAAAACCAATCATTCTTTCATTGTTACCAGACCCTTTAGTTAAAATAAGATTGGTATAAGGCATTCAGGTTATAAATTTAACTTTGGTAAGTGTCATTGAATAGACATTGTATGACAAAATATATGGAGGTAGATATTGATAAATAAGAGGGATATTCAAAAAGTAAGTTTAGATGTGCTATTAAGGAAAAACAAGAATATACCCTCAAACCATCTTTATTACTATTTGCTGTACACAACTTGCACTACTTTTCATAGTTCTGTCATTGTCAAAGTTGGTGCACCAGGTGTTATATCCATTTATTGTAGAAATATACTGCCTCTGTTATAAATCACATATAAATGGCTTGTTTGAGGTCATTGTTTTCATAAAACTGCTGGCCACAAAGGAATAATTTGATATGTTGAAAAACTTGAAAATCTTTATTCAAGATCTGGGCTGTAGAAGGGATGATCAAATTGTTCCCAAATAAAAGTCATTAGTAGATGTTGTGTTGCGGCAGCAGTGTGTGGACATTGACATGAATCACCATAATATGGTGGGTAAACATGTAACATCATTTATTATAAATCATGCAACAGAATTTCTTAAGTGTTTTGCAAAAGACACTTCTGTATATTGTTGGTTGTGATGCTTGAGACAAGAAGTCTACAAACAAATCCCTTTTACTGCCACAAAAAACTGTAAACATGATCTTCCATGTAGAAAATGTCTGCATGAATTTTGTTCTTGATGAATTGAAATCCACTTGATGGGCTATCAATTCAAAACCAATGTCTTGTCCCCAGTGATTCATGACTTAAAAAGTCGTCTCTATGCTCACTGTATCGTATCAGAAAGACCATATTATTATTGTAACTTTGAATATAAAGTTGAATCTATCTCTGTACAATTAAATCACTTATTGCATGTTCCATATGAATGTCATAAACAAAAACAATTTTAAAAATAGTTGCATTGTGAACTTGGGTATTATGCCATAATGATCTGTTATGATACACAATTTAATATTAAGAATTTGTTTATTCTTGCAATTTATAGATATTTATCACTACAGTAGAGAGATTAAATATTAGCAAACTTCTATTAATAGTATATTTCATCACTAGGACCAAAAGGAAGCTTTCCCCTAGCTTTTTTTAGGAAAATGAGAGAGGATCGAAAAGCTTCTTTTGGTCCTAGTGATGAACTATATTTTTTGTTATACTGCAAACAATATAAAAACAATTTCACAAAAACTAAAGTGTTATGACCTATTTACCATCAAAAGTTTGGATAAGTTACACAAGTTTGCAGCTATTACATCTGTTTAGTTTGTGTTAGTGGTACTTATTTATAAAATTGATGGTAACAGCTGTTTTATCTGTTATTTACAATCAAGAGTATCGGTTGTTTTTATAGATTTATTACAATCTTTAATTAATTCGTATAAGCGAAGTAATAGCTAATGACCTCGACCTCAGCTGATGTTTGTGTGTGTGTGTGTGTGAGAGAGAGAGAGAGAGAGAGAGAGAGAGAGAGAGAGAGAGAGAGAGAGAGAGAGAGAGAGAGAGAGAGAGAGAGAGAGAGAGAGAGAGAGAGAGAGAGTAAGAGAGAGAAAGAGAGTGAGAGAGAGAGAGAGAGAGAGAGAGAGAGAGAGAGAGAGAGAGAGAGAGAAGAGAGAGAGAGAGAGAGGAGTGTGTGTAAAAAGATCCACAACAGAAAAAATCTCTGGATATTTTTTACAATAATTTTTTTAAATATAAATGAAAACACTTTAATGGGGAAAATACGGTTATAGTTTGATTTTTACCCTTTCTCCATATTTTTGTAAAGGCAATTCAGAATGTTTGATTTGTGCTCACCTTCAGTTAATATCTCCTGACAACTTTACACCACAATCTGGTTACCTAGGCCTCTAGAGGCTCACTTATAGTGACTTGAGCATGGCAATCCTGAATGGCCCTAGCTGGATCTATACGTGTAGTTTTAGGTTAAATCCCTCTTTTTAATCATTTTTATCTTAATCATTTTATCTCTTTCTTACCAACTCTTGTCTCTTACGACCCTGATGCTAATAGATTATTCAAAGATTAGGGTTCTATGTTCCTTTCCTCATTTTTTTATACGGTGATGATGACTGTTTTTCACCTTTAAAGAACAAAGAAAAAACTATGGCTACCTGGCTAATATTTTACTCCAGGACACTCTTTCGGAAATAACCTTTGGAGCTCAGAGAAGAGAGCCTCCTCTAGAGCCAAATAGATGTTTTCTCCATCAGTCACGACTAAATATTACATTAAAAAAGTCATAGTGTTAATCCCACTGAAAACATCAGAGTTTTACATATTGAACAAAAAATTAGAAAATTAATTTAATTAGAAGTTTTAGAAATCAGCAGATCTGTTTTCAATACCTATGCTTCCAACCTCAATGAACAAGTGTTCTTTGTTAAAACCCATCTCCTTTGTTTAAACCCGTTGTTACACATCCTATAAGGTCATTTAGCTTCTCAGGTAGTCCCAGCTTAGTCCACCTTCCTTGTGTTCCAACTCTCACTTTCTTAGTATAGATAAATGTTGGTGTTTAAGTATGATTTTGTAAAATGTCATAGTTATATAAAGATGGTTAATTGTGAAACAGCTGTCACAATATATTGTTGAATTGTGAAATTTATATGTGAGTTATTATTTACTTTAATATAGAATTTCACTGACTGTCGTTACACCTAATATGTTGTTGTTGTTCTTGGGTAAAGAAGAAAAACGTTATGGTCAACATAAAATATCCTAATATAAAAAAAGAAGAATGGAGTATAAAATAAAGACCTTTAGCCTCGAATACTCTAATAGTGTCTAATAGAAAGCAAACAAGAGTTGGTTAAGAGAGACCTGATAGGATAGATGAAAGAGAGAGATCTAACCCAACCCAAGACTAAATAAAGAAAGGTGTAGGATCCAGCTAGGTATTTTTGGATTGCCACACCTTGAAATTTAGGTAAGTGAGCTAATGAGAGAATCTGCAAAAAGAAGTTGCTATACAATAATTGACTGCCCAGTTTATTGATCAGTGTAATAATGGTTTACTCTTTGCCAGTATTTAAATTTGTGACAATTTTTACTGATAATATAGATTAGAATGATAAACTCTCTGGGGAGAAGGTTGCAAAACCGTTGCTGTTAACAAAAATTGTTGAGGATCTGGGGAAAAGAGGGTTAAAAATGAATATTCAAAAGTTTGGCTTTGTAGTGTGCACAAGACCACTTACAAAAAAAAAATGGTGAAAATTACATGAGATTATATGAATTGCTACATCTATTTGGATGTAAAGTTACATTTGAGTCATATTTGAATTTAATTTTCAGTAGGTCTAAAATGGAAATTTAGTTCTTTTCCTTCAAAATTAGTAAAACATAAAAAAATGGAAATAATTGCTAACAAAAAATACATCCTGTAAAAGAAAAAAATTCAGTAATTATAATATCTCAAACAATTTTATATTAGGGCCTACTCTTTATATATTACAGACATGTAGAAACAGGAATTTTAAACAAAATCTTGATATAAAATGAAGGCTCTAACTCATATTATTTAACACTGTACTAGCTTAACAATCAAAATTAAAATGCAATGTAACATAAGTGCTTATAAACACAAATAAGACAATCAAAAATTGTACATTTTTATTAAAATCTGGAAAACAATTCATTTTAGTAAAGCCTTATGATAGTGAGATAAGATCTTAGTTTAAGGTCATGGCACTTTTTATTGTAAAAACACTATTTAACATTCAGCTTTGTATGTAGGCCATGGCCTTTCATATGCCAAGTGCTATATTATAGAGATTCTAAACAAGTGGATACCTAATTATGGATTCTTTAACTTTTTAAAAAGGTATTTCATTACATTATGTTTTAAATTATTACACAAAAAGAGCATACATGTAAATAAGGCATTGAATTACATTACTAGCTTTCCATGAGTTCTGGTTTTGTCACTCTGAAATTGTAATGTTCTACATTCTACACAATTACAATAATTAACATACCTGTAAAAAATATCTGTAAACTAGCCAAATATTGACACAAACTCTATATAAACTGGTACACTTAATACAAAAGACACTTTTGCTCGATTCACTCTATACAAATACCAAGGCCAACTGTTTCATTAAAATTCTAACACAATACACCTTGTCACATGAGGAAAACATCTATTGAACTAAAGTATTGGTGGAAATATAGATAATTTGTTATCAGGTAGATTAGCTAATCAGAAATACTCAATAGTTAGAACTTACCTTAATAACTCAAACTGTTACTTGGTTGTAGGCAATTGAGATGGATAAAATTATAATTAAACATAGTAGTAGGTTACACAATTTATAATATGTTTGGATGTATAAATCATCAAGCAATTGTATAGCATTATTTACTTTTTAGATCTGTAATGACGTCTTTTTGTAGTATTAATGTTGTTGCCAGGTAATTAAGATAACACTAACTCTATCTAGTAGTAAACAGGTTAACTAATACAAGTTTTCACAGTAATATAAATAATATAATTAATTAATTAATTAATTATTGTGTTATAATGTCAGAATAGGTTGATTTGGACCATTATATAAAAATATAGATACCATAAAGAGAACTATAATTGTTTATTCTTGTTTTGACTAGGTCTATTGAAATAAAATTAATTTGTATAAACTTACCTATTTATTTAATATTGAGTCTTAATTACGTCCATTTTCGTCACATCCATTCTTGCCACAATACATCTGTACTACTATCTATACAAAAAAAAACTATGTACAGTAGTAGAGTTTTTAATTATTTTTCAGATATAATTGAATTCTGACACATTTTGATTTAGAAAAGACAAAAAGTCATACAGTGTACACAGATTTACTGTGAAGTAGTTAGTCAATGCTATTAAAAACTACCCTGCCGCCCCACAAATAAAAATGTATTAAAACGGGACAAGTTCTGTCATTAAACCTTCATAGGACACAATTTTCAAGCGATTTGAAATAAATCATACCTATGTACTTGGACTGTTATTAATTGAGTAAGAAATAATTACAATTAAAAGAATGTTTTTAAAATCGAATAGTAACTGTTGACATAATTAGGTGGGCTATTAATTCTTTTCACCCATCAAATCACCGGTCCCAGATGGAATTTTTCCGGTTTTATAGCAAAAAGAGGAAACATACATTAACCATCCACTGCAGACTGTTCTGGGTTAGTCATCTGTCGCAGTGCCAGACCTGGTTAAAAAGGCCCTTTAAATTCCAAATTAAATCAATCAGTGCTCAAAATAATTAATGGCTTGTGTCACCACTGTCTGGTAATAACAGCATTAAAAAGTTTATGTTAGAAGGATCTTTTAAATCAATAAGATCAATACACAGCATGCAAGTTAAAAAAAAAAATACCAAACACTAACTTAACATAATAAATCCTCAGGACATGGAGCATCTATCAAAATGTGTTAACGTGTTTAGTAACGTATTTGGCCCTCACGTTCAGCATCCTCTAGTAGTATTAATTAGTCATATTTTTTTATTTAGTTACCAAACACTCTATTATTTCATCTTCTAGCTAAGTCTAATTAAGATAGTTCAGTTAATGGTTATAAGTTAAGTTAATCTAGCAAAAAATAGAGTGGAAGTGGAGAAATATTAATTTTCAAGAAAATCTTATATCTAATAAACTTTATAATAATAATAATAATAACATCAACTTTAAAAAAAAAAAAAAAAAAAAGGTAAAAATTACCTTTCCCTTAAAATTTCATGAAATTTAGTGTTTCTTTATGGATCAAATTAAAAACAAAGAACCAAATACTCTGCAACTAAACTGACAAAAATTATAGTATAAGCTCGTACAAGCTTTTGTATGTACAAAGCAGTAAATATTTATTTTATGATTTGTTTTCTTAGTATATTATTATTTTTAAACAGCTGTTTTATTTGAATTTTTGTTATTGTACATTCATTTTATTTGTGGTTAAAATATTTCTAGTCAGTTAAAAAATGAGACACACAAATCTTGATCAAAATAAGAAAAGGAGACGTAAGGTAATAACTATAGAGTGTGAGTTGTCTCTGTAAATTTCTAGAATAATAATTTCAGGTTAGAAAATGAGATGACACATAAGAAAAAATGTATCGAATTGATTTACTACATGAAATTATAACAAATAAAAAATCGTAACAATGTTAATAGTCTCTCTCATTATTTCTCAAGCATCTATCAAATGAAACTTTTGAGCAACTTTCAGACCACCTCTTATTAGTTCATGAGCATCTATTAAATGAAACTGCCATGCAGCATTTACAGTACTCTTTCACTGACTCACAAAAGTCTATCAAATGAGACTGCTGAACAACTTTCATAGTGCCTGTCATGAGTACATTTACTATGGAAATAAATTATAACCAAATACAGCAACACACCAATTTTGATCAAAATCCCATAAATAACAAAGATATGATACTTGTTTTAAGGGTGAAAAACACCCTTGGAGTGGAACATTTTCAAAACCTTTTCTTAGTAAGCATCTAGAGACCTACCCCAAACCATGTTAAAAAATTCATGTAGCTTTAGGCTTCTTGGATCCAGAGATATGCTTTAGGGGTAAAAACAGTGGTGTAAATAGTACCATCACAGTACAGGGGCGCGCCAGTACAAAGGGTGCCGCGACTCGGGCACGTAAAAAATATATAAAGGAATTAAAAAATAAAATGTACTAAACACATTATCATCAAAATAAATTTTACAATGAACAATATTTCATTTTATACATACTTTTGTGTCAGTCAAATGTAGTCCTTGTTTGTTATTTCCTTTTATGTGGCTACATGTTTCGCTACCACAGGCAGCATCTTCAGGCCAACTATTACGTCCACAAAACACTTACACTTACACAACACTTATAACAATTATTTTTATACATTTTCTGTATACGTCATATATGGACGTAATAGTTGGCCTGAAGATGCTGCCTGTGGTAGCGAAACATGTAGCCACATAAAAGGAAATAACAAACAAGGACTACATTTGACTGACACAAAAGTATGTATAAAATGAAATATATGTAGTTCTAAAGCTGTTCAACAATGAATAACAATATTTCATTAAGATATCTTAATAAAACTGTTCTATAAATAATATAACCCCATATCATAAGTTTGAAACCATAATCATTATGGTTATGCAATCTGTTTACTAGCAGTTAACAATAATGCCGTCCCGCCCTAGGAATACGATGTCTAACCCCAGAATGAGTTAGACATACAATGCTCTAACAATTTTGAGCATTGTATGTGAACGGGCTCGTGCTATCAAACTTATCACGTTAGCCGACAAGTATTTTTACACGAAGAAAAGAAGGGGTTTTAAATCATTGTAATTATAACAACTTACAAGATTTTTGTCAGTAATAAACCTTGATGTTTAAAGTTGCAGTCTTTCTTTCTCTTTTATAGACGATAAATTAGTTTAAACTTAAAGCTTGCATGTTCTTTTGAGTGTGATTGGTATATATAATTATAATGCTACCAACAGATAGTGTAGTTATGTATAGAATGTCCTATATTTAAATTCATTTACTTTCATTTCAATTTTGAGTAAAAATATTGTCTAATTACTATCAGATAGTAATTACATATAAGACCATGTAATTACGGGTGGAAAGGGGTCATCTAGAGCCGACAAGTTGCGACTTCATATTTTGTTGGGGGGTCCAATTCTTGTACCTAGGGTGGAACGCCAATCAATGTAGTTACGCCACTGGGTAAAAACACCCTTGGAGTAGAAAATTTTCAAAAACCTTTCTTAGTATGTGTCTGCAGACCTACCCCAAACCATGTTATAAAATTCATAGCTCTAAGCTTCTTGATCCAAAGATTTCGTGATCAGTCAGTAGGTTTTGACTTTTATATACGAGGGGGGACCCAAAAAAAATGGGAATTTGGTCATAACATCTTTATTTTTCAATATTTTTATACCAAATTTTGGTCACCTTCAAAGTAATTACCATGGACTGCAATGCACTTCTCTAATCGTTTCTACCATTGTTCAAAACATTGTTGATATTCACTTAAAGGAATGTTCTTTAGTCCATCCAGCGATTTTTGTTTCACCTCTTCCACAGTCTAAAAACGTTTACCTTTCATATCCTTCTTGAGTCGGAGGAACAAAAAAAAGTCGCAGGGAGCGAAATCCGGTGAATAGGGGGGGGGGGTGAGCAATCGGTGCCATACCGTTTTTCGTCAAAAACTGCTTCACAGACAGGCTTCGAGACAGGCATGAAGTCGTCGCTCTCTTTGCTCGCCTGTGAGAAGGCGTGGAACAAGTTTGACTGCAACTCTTCTCATGCACAAATCCTCTGATAAAATCATCTGGATTGAACTCCAAGTCAATCCAGACATCACAACTAATTGATCAATGTTTTGACGATGGTCCTCACGAACCAGAGTGTTGATTTTCTCAACATTGTCGTCAGTTCTTGACGTTGAAGGGCGCCCATAACGATGCTGGTCTTCAGTCGACATTTCTCCATTTTTAAAACTCTGAAACCACTCGTAGACACGTGTTTTACTTAAAGTAGCTTCCCTATAAGCTGTTTAAAGCATTACAAGAGTTTCCGCGGGCGTTTTCCCCAACAGGAAACAAAATTTCACAGCCACATGTTGCTCCCGGCAGTCAGCCATTTTACGTTTTCGCCGAAACGGAAAAAGGTCTTTCACAAAAATATTCTCACGGACGAACTGATCCACTCACAGCGAACAAACGTTGCACACTGGCGTGTAGAAATGTGACTCGAGGCTCCTACTCCGGCCGACCGGCCACACCTACCCCCTCTCCTCACCAGCCCGATTCCCATTATTTTTGGGTCCACCCTCATATATATTTAGATAAGTCTGTGATAAGCTGCTTCATAAATACCATAAGTAGCAGAGCCATTGTCAGCAAAACTCAATAAATTGTAGAATTTTACTAAATATTGTGCTTATGTTTTATTTAATATGGAGTTATACCACAAATACCTACTTTTGGTGGTTAGTATAAATTTTATATTTGTGATTGAACTTTTTTTTAATGAGAATGAGTCAGAGAGGGAGAGAATGGAGGAGGAAAGGGATGGAGAAGTAGATGGTGATATGAAAATAGTGAGGGAGCATCAATAACATAATTTTGTAAACCAGCCATTTCATGATTTCATTTAATTGAAAATAGAAACATTGTATTTATTATAATTTCTTATTAACCAATACTCTTGTCTATAGAGCTACTATAAAAATAATAGGCATGGGAGTAAACAGGTTAACGACCACATTAATTTCAGTTGTTCACTTCAATTCGATGGCAATAGGCAGGCAGTAAAGACCATCTATAATGTTGTACTTCAACAACACTATAAATTATATATTCTGTACCATTATTTGTTTAATAGGTGAGTAAAACCTAGGTCAGTAGTTTTAAATCAAAAATGTAAAAGAGTAAAAGTTTTTTTTTCGTAAACTTTTAATTGTGGATCAATTATTGTAGTTCATCCGACAACGTAGGTAAAGTGTCACTTGATGAGACCATCAGATTGTGAAATTAAAATAATTGTATATGTAACATTGAGTGTGTCTTTTTTTACTGTGAGAGAAAATATATAAATGAACGAGAGAGAGTTTATTGAGGAAGGAATGTCTTAGTCTGCCCGATACTAACCAAACTTCGCCAAACCTTCTCCTATCCAAATGATAGGAACATTAAATTTACTTAAAATATGGCTGGTTACCATGACAACTCATGCTACCCCCTCCCTACCGTACCTACTTAGTTACCGTGGAGATATGAGAGAAGAGAAAAGACAGAATCAGTCGCTTCCATTGATTTATTTATACAAGGTTTTATTGCGTGTATCTGTTTATTCCAATACTTCCATTTTCATATGTTTTAATCGAAAATCCTTTGGAATCATGATGATACAAAAGATTTTTTTGTGTAGTGAAAAATCTGCGCCTTTATTACGAGTAAATAAAATATGGATGAAAAATAATAAAGTGTTTAAGTGAAATTGTAAAACATCATGGTACAGTGGATGTGTGGATAGTCATTATACAAATAATTATTCTCTATACCTTGCTTAATTGTTAGTGCAAAATCAGGTGTGTAGAATAAATATGGTTTTGATGATTTTGGTAATCTAATTTGTGCTCTACACAAACATGAAAGTTCTTCAGAGTGCACATGTTGTGCATTTCATTTTTCAAAATGAAGAAAAATTTATGTAGTATCAAGGATGTTTTGAAAGAAAGTTCTAGACTGTATATTCAACAATTTAATGAAAATTAAACAAATTAGCATTTCGCGGATATTATGAAGATATTTATTCTTCTAATCATGGGAATTTTAAAGAAGTATTATAATACTTAAGTAAGTCTTGCAGTAAATCTGTTAAAAATTCAAAAGCATTATAAAATTAAAAAATCTCATATGTATTTCATGGTAACTCTAAAACAACAATTCAAAAGTGACTTAATTGTATGCATTTCTCAATACATCGATAAACACATTGAAAATAAAATAAAACATTGATTTTTTTCTATTCAAGTTTATACCACAGATATTGCTCAATAATCGCAATATAGTATTATACACTATAGCTAGCAGAAGTTAGTGAAAGGTTTTGGGGAAATTTCAAGTGAAAAAGAACTCCTAAATGAGTTGATGGATACACAAACATTTTAAATCATAAATAAATTTGCAAAATTGAAAGAACAGAAGAATCGATCTCATAAATAAAGGCATTAAAAAGAACTAGTACTTGAATTTATTGTAAATTTTTATCTGTTATCTGTTGTCGCTTTACACATCTCATACACCATGTTGTGGATCAGAACTTTTGAACAGCAAGAATATTCTGTGTAATTAATTCATCAGCCGAAGTTTTCATCTAAAAAGTTATATATTCTAAAGAGTTCAAAAATTCTGAACTACTTGGAATTAATGTTAATTTGACCTATGAAAGGAATGTTATATAAAATGATGAACATATTTATAAAATCTTAACATTTATTTCAAGAATTTAACAAATATTATGTATTTCAAGCAACATATTTCAAGCTTGCATTTGTCACTCATATTTAACCAACAGTTATAAAACTGATAATAAATCAAAATAAGATCCTACAGTACTAATCAATTCTGAACGGTGTATAAATAAACAACTGGTCCCTTTAGATATCTTCTAACACCTACTATAAAATAAGAGATGTATTTTATTTGTGTAAAAGTTCTGTATATTGCTTGCTCACACAGTTAACGATCTCTCTGTATAGACAGAAATGGAGGGAAACTTTTAAGGATTTAAAATATACTAATTCTTCCAAGCAGTGAAGTATTATTATAATGTTAATTTAAGAGCCATACAGCTCATAATAGTGATTTTCAATTTTAAGACACAAAATGAAGGAGGGACTTAAGGTAGATCAGATTAGACTGAACATCTATAAAAGGCTCAGGCTGGAGTTACTCTATATACAGTAGAACCCCTCTTAACCGGTCTAGTCGGGACTGACACCCGGGCCAGTTGCCCGGTTTAATCCGAGGTTCCCGTGAAAAATCAGCTTTCGTTCAAAGAAAGCTTATTTAATCAGGTAGCGCTAAGAATTATGCAATTAAGATGTTATTGCAACTCATTTTATTGTACATAAATGTATCGTATATATTATGTTATGTATATTATACATCAAACATGAAAAAATTAAACACTACAAAGCTTTTTTACAGATTCCCCTCTGTCAAGTCTTTTGACACATTTAACCGCGTCTCAAACGAAACCAACACACGCTTCCGTTTTCGTAACTCCCTCATTTTTATTTACTGTATTTAATGTACGTAGATCATAACCGGTCAAAGACAAGAAGAATACTGAAAAGAAATGTTATATTTTCCATAATGATTCATGGAAAAAAAGCGGCCTATCAAACGTTTTTGTGGTGTATGTCTGCTATACCGACAGTTGCCAATGCCGCGGTGTTTTATGCCGCCGACAATGGGATACCGCTATCGACAAAATCGTTTGACTCGCCGCTGTTTTGGTGCCGCTGTGTTTTTACGCTGCCGACAATGGGATACCGCTATCGACAAAATCGTTTGACTCGCCGCTGCTTTGGTGCCGCCGACAATGGGATACCACTATCGACAAAGTCGTTTGACTCGCCGCCGCTTTGGTGTTTCAATTACAAATTATTTTTGGAAACTCTCATCCAACCAGTACACTACGATATAGGCCGGTTAATCCGAGGACCGGTTAATCCGAGGTTGGTTAACAGAGGTTCTACTGTAATTGATTTCCAAAGTCTATAAAAGATATAAACAGTTTTTAAACATATGTTGTTGCTGGGGAGTATATATTCGGTGGGCGAATGTTATTTATGAATTCTGTGGATAGTTGACAATACACTCACTATGTCTAAATAAATATTCCTTTGTTATTGTAATTGTTTGTAGTGAGGTGTTTGGTTAGCTAACACAAGTGAACTTTTTAAGGTTTGAGTTTGAGCGTGAGGGTTGGTCGTAGACCTTTTTGAATGGGGCCTGGAAATAGTGAGTGTCAGCCTGGACCAGGAACTACGCAATTCAAAAATCTCAGTCAAGCCAGCATTGATGCGAGTTTACATGCTAAATTATTATTATCCCTAAACTATAGTAAACTAAATATTATATATTTGCTTGTGGGTTGACTCTAATAACTCAGTGGTACTTACTTAACTAACTGGGTCAAAATGGCTGACTAGCCAAGTATCACAGCATGTCTGTGTTATGACAGTTTATAGCACACCGTAAGACCCCTAGGACATTATTTGGGTGGGGTACATAAGGGCAAATTACTAACAAGAAACTTAATCTAATTACTTATGGATGTAAAGGATGGAGGTGTACGCTGGTCCGATCTCGTTGCCTTGTGCACTATAACTGTGTTCTTTCTTGAACCACTTCGGCGCATACCGTCTAGTGAGGTGGGGGGAAAGGCTAAACAGACTAAGATTTAGGTAGGTAAATCTGTAAAATCTGTAACCTGGTATGCGGCAATCCGCAATGCCACAGAGCACCAAGATCTACTGAACCTGGGATTGAAGAGGCAAACGGTGGTGTAGAAAACGCCATATGTTGATCCAGCAATAGCTTTCCATTGTTAATTTGATACTTAAAATGATACTCTTATGCCAGTACGTAAACTGATACAATGGTCAAAACAAAGTATTTTTATTACTATTTTCAGAGTTAGCATTGGTTAAAGTAATACTCCTTAAGCTGACATATTTACAATGGTGTGTTAGATGATAAAAGTGTTAATATTTTTCTTCCTAGTATTTTAGACTACTATATAGTACTTTATACATTTTTTTTTTCCAATGACTTACCTCTATTAATAACAGAACTCATTATTGTTATTCAACATAAGATTTCTAACATGAAAAAAAAACAAATGTTGCCTTCAGAGCCTCACTTATAGTACAGGCGTTACTTGGCAATGCCAAGGGATCTAACTGAAAATACTCCTTTGGTTTTCATATAGTCTTGGGTTATATCTCTCATGTCATCTTTTCTGCAAGGTCTCTCTTGACCAATTCTTGTTCTCTTCTGACCCTGACACTACTAGAGTAGTCGGAGGGTAGGATCTTTATTTTTCTTATTTTTTTTATAAAGCAATGAAGACTGTGAGATTTTTCATCTTTAAACAATAAGTAAAAACTAAACAAGCAACTATTAACTCATAGGGTGTAATAGGGTACACTTTCGGTTATATAAACTTGGTCTGACTAGAAAAGTAGTTTGACTCAAGGCAGTGGATAGGAAATGTATGCTGTTATAGAATATAATAATAATAATAATAAATAGAGTTAAATAAAGAGTACAAATAAATAAAGAAAGTAATTAGTACTAAATGGTCAGAGAGATTTGTAAAAAATATGTTAATTATAAGCAAATGTATATAATATTAGATATAAGAGAAATATGACAACAGTGTAGATGTGCATATAACTTAAATAAATGTGACATCAATGTTTGTGTTTAAAGAGTGGGGACAAGGAAAAAGCTGAAGAAATTAGACAATGCGTCTGTTGGTAGTGATATAGATATTTTCTCAGAGACAAGATTAGATGGTGTTCGATGAGATAGGATGTTTTAGAGACAATAAGTTATTATTTTTTTTAAAGGAGAAATCAGACAATAAAGTGATTTTCTCGGAAATGAGACATAAAATTTGAATAAGTTATATTTTAGAGTGAAGGGATGTTTTCAATAAGATACTTTTTAATAAATGTGATGTGAATTCAAATGACGACATGCGGTTTGAACAAAGAAATAGTAGAAACATGTCGTAGAAACATGTTTACACATTTTTTTGGAAATGAGCGATAACCACTCCCCTCTCCCCCGTCGCGCCATAGCAAGCCGCTCGCAGAGACAAATGGACCCATCAGTACCAAATGACCTCTAGCATCTACAACGATTAAGGTAGGATCATAAAATTTGGTGTAAGGGACTTTCGTGTGTTCATATGGAACCCTATTTGAAATGGTGGCCATTTTAAACAGTTTTTTTGTTCATATCTAGTGTGCTATTAAACTAAATACACAGATAAAAATTTGCAGATTTCAATTCTGCTTTTAATAGTATTAACCCCACCTCTTTACAATGACAAATAGCAAAGTTATTGTCTAAAACGTAATTTTGAAGCTCAACATCCCTAGAAAATGTGATTATGCATATAGTTAGGTTCTGGCAGGGCCGAGTCACCCACATGAGGGTAACAAGTAGAGGCTTTTTCACATATGTACAACTTCAAGGCTCACTTCAAGACACAGAGACAAGTGAAGACCTTTAAATATAAACACATCTATGAGGCTCGTTAGAGATTCACCGAAGTAAAAAAAGTAGTGGTACAAACAAATTATGAAGTTTAGAAAACATGTGAACGAAATTGTTTTAAAGAAATTTACCCTATTAGGTTAAACCAACCCTATTTTCTCTTGGTCTACCAATACAATTAAAAATTATAAAATTTATAATACCTACAAGGATCCAAAAACTCAATGTTTGTGCATTCTATTTAAAGGATTTGCTTATATTACATTGTATTTAAAGGATTTGCTTATATTACATTCTATTTAAAGGATTTGCTTATATTACATTCTATTTAAAGGATTTGCTTATATTACATTGTATTTAAAGGATTTGCTTATATTACATTGTATGATAAGGCGGGTAAGTACCATGATGGCTCACATCAACATTTTCATTTTAACATTAATTTTTAACCTGTAAATGAAAATATTAATTAGTATAGATTATTAAATCTCATATATTTCAGATTCTTTCCAATGTTAAAAAAATAACAACTGCATATTAACAACTGATTTCCATTAAAGTTTATCTTCTATTTGCACTGAGAATGGAACAATATTTAAATCATTAAATTATAGGAACTATGATGATGCTCTAGTAATCTCTTTATTATTGAAGACTATGAGAAGTTAAGATCAAACAATATAAGATGTTCACAATTCTAACCATATCTGAATAGTACTTTAAACTGAAAGTTATTCATTTTGATAGAAGTGGGGCTTTATAAACATGCACCCTTCAGGGACTCCTCTAGGGAATGTGCTAATCTCAAGGTTTTCCTAGTTGGACTTTTCTTCATGAAGCCTTGGGTTAGATATCTCTCTTTCATTTTTCATGTCAGGTCTCTCTTGACCAACTCTTTTTACGGTCATTTCTTTTTTAAGAAGATGATGACTGATAAATTTTTCATCTTAAGTACCTTCCAGTATCATTACAAGGTACAGAAAAATTCTGTAATACAAAATACATATAATCTACATATAATACAAAATAAAGAAAATGCAGGAGTAATGAAACATTAGAAATTATCCTTATAAAAAATGCAAGCGTTTATTTAATGACTTATCAAAATAAATAATCAGACCAACACTTATTTAATTCTCAGTCTAATAAAACTTTTTTGATTTAACTTGTTCCTAGTTTAGAAGACGCCTACTTCTGTACACAGAAAGAAACAATTTAAGAAACTAAAGCTAAAAAATCACTAAAACGATAAAAACAGGGTTAAAGAATTACTTGAAGTTGATGGGAAGGAAAGTAGGAACAACTTAGGTACGGTATAGTGGACTGTAAGTACAAGATCAAAATGAGAATGAAGATAGTTTAAACAGTTTCATAGTTCTCCTTAATGTTTCGAGCCAGCCTGCATGCAAACACAATGCCTATCACCTGGAACAGAAAAAATCAGAATGTTTTTGAGGCAAGAGAAATGGTTTATTAGTGATATAAAGAATAACAATAGTATTTTTCAGAGTGTATTGTAAGAAAACACAATAAAGTATCAAAATTAATTAAGAAATAGTTACAAAACATTCGCTTTTACAATTAATATACTGGGTGTCCCACCTAAAATGTTACAATAGCTAACTTTTGAATTATAAATATGATAGAGTACTTTAAATGGAAACCTTCCTTTCTTTTCAATGAAGTTTAAAAATCTATTTTGTAAAATGTTAAAAATTGCCGCCATTTTCCAATATTTTCCAACTTTAAAATTTGTTATGGAAAACCATGTATTTTATGTTGTTTGTTTTCAGGTATAAAACAATATTTTAAGAATGTTTTATTCTTGGGTATTTTTTTAATCTTTAGTCGTTTAGGAAATACAGGAATTTTAGTAAATTTAACATTTGATAGACCTACAAATAATTGATCCCACCTGAAATGTTACAAAGCTAACTTTTGAACCATTGAGGATACAAATAAGTTTTAATGGGGAATTCCCTTTACTTTTGTAAGCTCTAAAATGACATGGAAATCAATTTTGAAAAAAGTGCTAAATTTCATTAAATATAGGGATTTGAATTTTGTTAATTGGTAACCCTCAATTTTTATAATGGAAAGTTATTCTTTGGTCAAATTTGAGACTTTTCTAAATTACCACATCCCCAAAACCCCTAATAATAAAAGAGTTGGAGAACAAAACTGGAAAAAGTCCAAACGTTACTTTCCAAACGACCCTTGTATTTATTTCTATATTTTATTCAATTATATGAGCCAACAAACGAATTTTGTATAAACTTATTGATTGTATAAAAATCTGAACTCATACCTAGATAAAGAATAAATTCAGTCAATGCATTATTGAACCAAAAAATTGTGTTAGTTAATCCTTAATTCATGATAATTATTTCTATTGAACGTTGGGGGTTTTTCGCCTTTATAAAACAGGGGGAAAAAAATTTCTATTAGAGCTAACATGTTCCTTGTAAGCTAACATTCCTCTATAAATATTTGTGTATCTGATATTCACAATTCAAATAAAAATATATTAGAACTACTAATTATTTATTCATATATTATTCTTCTACTTATAAATAAATTTTAATATTCTTCACCTTACTGGAGAGCTTTTAAATAATAATATATTTGTTGTAGAAATTTATTATATGTATGTTAATATGTAGAACAGGCATAATTTTAGTTATAAGAAAATTGCTAAGTTAACATTTTGAAACATAAAGGAAATGCTGTTGCCAACCGGGTGGAAGTTAGTCAGATCTGGACATTCAGAGAGAGAAGACGTACCAGTATGAAAAAATAAGTATGTATGCCGAGACAAAACCGAATCGTCGAAAGAAAATGTTTTGCTAAAAAACTAAAAGTTACATTTAAAGAACTATTATGTGGTTAAGTGAGTTGGTTTGAACTAGAGAGAAGTAAACTTTTAAAGTAAAAAGACGTGATTGTGTAATATGATGCAATAGACAAAGTGTACTACATAAGCAAGAAAACGTGTATAAAAAGGACAAATATCTGAGTTTTAAAGAAAAACTATATGATTTGAATAAAGTGTTTTGAACTAAAGCCAACGTATATAATTGTGACTGTTAAAAAAGTGAAAAGCAAATCTAAAAAAGTTATTTATAAAAACGAGAGACGAGATTTTGATAAAATGATGCCATGTGGTTTCAACCCGGAATAGAAGTGAAATAATTAAAAGTTTTATGTATAACAGTCAATTTAACTTCTGTGAATAAGTGCATGTCTGGTATAACATGCTTAAACTATTTTTTATAGAAATTTTAAAATGAAAATAGTTAGAATTTATAATTTATTGTTGAAAGTTGAATAATATGTTTGTAGAATCGTCACATGTTTTTTTAAAGAAAGAAAATGTTTTATTTGAATATAATTATTGAAATCTTTTATAATTAAAAGATCTTTATTGTTTAACTATTTGAATTAGATATTTTAAATTTAAAAAAGAATGAATATTTTATAAAAGAAAATTGTTAAAGATAAAAAATATTAGCTTTAGAATAATTAGAAATTTCATTTTGAAGTTAGGTTGCAACCATAATAATAATAAGAAATAAAGTTTTCATGAAACATAATTTAGATTAATATAAAGCGTTGGATGTAAAGTGTAATTTTGTCTTTTCGGGTAATTTCGGGTGATTTGTATGAAATTTTCGTTAAGAGATGTTTATTAATAATAAAATGTGCATTTCAGATAAAAGGATTCTGTATTTTATTTAATATTCTGCAAAGTATACATACTGTTTTAAAAGAACTTACGACCTCAGAGAAACTTTATACTCTCTTCAAGAGTAATTTTTTTATAATTAAATTCTTTTTTATTTTTGTAATAAACATTACAAAATGGCGCCCAACTTTTCATATAAAAAAAAATAAGAAAACAACCCTTAGTTATTAAATTGTTTCATACTATAAGTTAAAAGTTCAAATAATGACCGTTGTACAAATTACACAACAAAATAAAAACATATCTTTGCAAAAAAAATATAAATAACAACAAAACAATATATACATATATTTTTGTTGAAGAAAAAAAGAAAGGAAATAAAAGACAAATTTAAACACTGAAATATTAGCCATTGCTGAAATATTAACCCTCAAAAGGCATATGCCTGTAATAAGGTTAGATTTAATTACAAAAAAAACTATGGACAAATTGTTGGACAATAATTATTGTTTGCTTTATTAAATTTTTTATAATTTGTTTATTTATAAATAAATGGTAGCTATTCTTTGATGTGATAGTTCAAACACACACACACACACACACACACACACACACACACACACACACATACATACACACAACAACAACAACACATTTACAATTAATCTTACACACAAACCTTACATCCACTACACAACACCAAATTAATATGAAAAAATATTTATTTTTTAATTATAAGTAAATAGGCCACATCTTTTAACCTAAAATCCATGCTTTTATTAATTTAAAAAACTTATTCAATGTTCCACTTTTTCATAATTTTTAAGGAATTTGATTACATATTCTAGGCACAACAAATGAATAAAATTTTGTGTAGGTAGTTAGTTGTGTTAGAATTTTTTAACATTTATTTTTCCACAAGGTGAACTAAAATACAAAATAGCAATTTTATAATTGAAAAACATGTACGATTTCTTAGGTATGTTTTATATTCATTGTGCAAAACTAGTTTATTCCTGTTTTGTATAAAAAAATGCTTAAAAAGTAATTATCTTAGAAATCTGAATAGTGGCAATGATGATCATTTCTAGTGCTAAAGATAATACGAATAAATTTTTTTCTGAAGAAATATTATTGGAGCAGAGTAGTAGAATATGTTCCACCTGTAATACCAAAAATGGTAATTTTAACCTAAATAACCAAAAAATGGTTATATTGAGATTTAAATATTTAAAGTAACCCGGGAAACGTTAAAGTTGAATAAGGGAGGGGGTTTTAGAAGTCAAAAAGATGACTCAAATATATAGATTATTAAAACTAGGGTAATAAAAAATTAAATATAGGTTTCCAAAATAATAATGTCATGTATAAAAAATTAGTTATAAGTTGTAATAAATATTTAGGTAGTATTTGTATTGTGTTAGGTAAAATAATTTGAACCGTGTCAGTGTTGCTAGGTGTGAGAATAATTCTCGCATACGTTGCATATTAAATAGGACGCTTGGTTTGGAAGCTGGAAAAACACACATGTGGTTTTGATCAGTCTGGATGGAGATCTTGAGGCAAGACTACGTTTGTTTCGGACCGGTATATCTGGTTCTAGACAATAGAAAAGTGATGTAATAGTATTTTTCTTTAGTAATATGTAACAAATATAAACTAAATTGTTATGAGACGATATGTGAATGGAATTTGAGTATTTTTAATGCGTAGAACTGAATATTTTAACCTGTAGAACGTTTAAAGTGAATAGACAGCATTGGTGAACACGTGTTCCTTATAACACAAAGACAAAGTATCAAAAGTGTGTTTTATAAGGTGAGAACTATTTTAATAAAGAAACAATGCAATACAGTTTCAATTATGTATAGACGTTGGAGTGATATAGTTTGAACAATGAATTTTGCATACCTAACAAAAGATATTGCAATTTGGTGAACTAATGTTATAGAGACTAAATTTAATTTTGTGTTTCAAAGCAAGAAATAGAACAATTTGAACATTGATATGTACCATTTTCATAATATGAACAATAAATGTGTCGTTGTAAAACATGGAGCGTGGACTTATGATGTAACGGCTGGAGCGAGATTGGAGAGTCATCATGTAGACGTGCAGGACAATGAAGAAGTGATTTTAGAGGAAAAGTTCTGTTTAAAATGAGAAAACGTGTCTTGGTATAGCACGTATAAACTTTTTACTATGTAAAATAAAATATGTATTTGTAATAATTTAGAAATTTTTCAATATAATAAGTTTGAATTTATTACTTGATGTTTTTTGATTAATAAGACGCAATGTCTTATATTTCAAAATAAAATTAATATGTTAGAGTCTTTTTTAAGAAACTAGCTAATTGAGATTTATTTGTTTTTTGTAGAGAATATACTTCATAGTAATTCAATTTCTTTTTATGAGAAGTAAGATTAAATTCATTTCATTTTTTTATTAAGAAGTTGCAACTGAAGACTAAAGTCAATAAAAATTAATTTTTTAATATTGAGACTTGAATATAATGGAATAACTGTGTAGGATGTGTTAACTTAAAATATATTGCTTGAATTTGCTCATTTACATGTATTCTTATTATGTTTGTTTTATTTTGTATAAATGTTAATACTTAATTCAATAAATTATGTTCAATTTCAGTTCAACAAAATAAGATTTTTTATTTCACCAAGAACCACTGAAGTACACTTTTAAAAGGACTTGCGACCCTGAGAGATTTTAATCATAGTAACAATTAACTTCTTTCTTTTTTCAAAATTGGTATGCTAATGCAACCTGGCGCCCATAAAAAGCTTGGCAAAATTTTATAAATAAATAATAATATTAAAATCATTTTTATATTTTTTAATAAAAATAAGTACTCTTCAAGTATGACAAGGCTCATTTTTTATAACTATTACACACCTTAACAAGATAACCCATACTCCAGTCTACTAGAGACCAATAAAAATATACCAATCTTAAGACATGAGGGGGCAATGTCTCTTACGAAGATAAAATACCTTCAGAGTTTGGTTTAATTTTGTTTTGTATGGTTTTCAGATGCAGCCAGTGTCTATCATTATACCTAAGTATTTTATCGATTCAATCTGTTCAATGTCAATACATGCTCTGCCACGTCACTTGATTACACACAAATTCAATACATTTATATTTGAAATGAAAAAAAGACTTTCGCCTACTGCTAGGGGAATAATTTATAAATTAGGCTTTTTCTGTCCTTAAATTATGAAATATTTAGAAAACCAGCAGTGTATAGCACACAAATTTCATTCCATAACCTGTAATAGTATACATTTTCAGTTTAGTGATCTTAAATAGAATGGGGTATACGTTGGACTCAATGCAACAAACAGGAAACATATTTTGTTTTTTGAATAAAATCAATAAAGAATAAGTAAATAAAGAAAATAATTAGTACAAAATGATCAAAGAAATTCATTGTATGTATGTAAATATTTAAAATAGGTATAAATTTAATTATGAGAAAATTGCAATGTTAACGTTTTGAACACAAAGAATGAAAGCTGTTGCCAACCGCCCAAACCGGAGGCAAGTTAGTCTAAGCTGAATTTTGAAAGGAAGAAGTACGCTCAGTTAATAAATATGTTTGCAGAGACAATGTGGAAGTATAGAAAGAATGTGTTTTCTTGAGAAACTAAGAGTTGTTTTACAAATATTGTTATAATATATAATAATATGAGTAGGTTTCTACTGGCTAAAAAATAAACTTTCGAAAGTTAAAAGTTATGACTATGTAATATTGTGCAATGGACAATGTGCATTACGTAAGCCGGAAAACACGTATAAAAAAGAATAAGTAATTTTGTTTTAAACAAAAACTAATTAACTTAAATAGAATGTTTTGAACTAATAATGAAGTAAACAAATAGGTTCATAAGAGTGAAGTTTAAAACTAAAAAAGTTAGTTTTAAAACGGGAGACATGATTTCAGTGAAACGATGCCATGTGACTTCAACCCGGAAAAGATGTGTTTTTTAATTAAAAGTTCTATCTAAAATATTCATGCATGTCTGGTATAACATGCCTAAATTATTCTTTTTATAAACTAAGATATATTATTAATTGAAACTTGTGATTTTATTGTTGAAATTTGAATATTGTGTTTATAGAATTGTCTCATGTTTTTTGTAAGGAGAAATGATATGTTATTGGAGTGTAATAAAACTTTCATAACTAAAAGATTTTCCTTGTTTAAAATTATGATTTTGATGTTTTTGATTTTGAAAAAGAAATAAAGTTTTAGGAAAATAATAATATAAGATAAAAAAATATATATTTGCTTCTCAATATATAAAAATTTTAATTTGAAAGTAGGTTGCAACCACAAAAAATAATAATAAACTAAATTTTAATGAATGTGATTTTTGACTAATTTAATATGTAGGATGTTATATGTGTATAATTTTATTTTTACAGATATTATTTGACTTGTATGAATTCTGATGTTATATTATGATTATCAATAATAAAATGTACATTTCAGAATAAAAAGGATTCTGTACTTTATTCAATATTCTACATAGTACACTGTTTTCAAAAGAACTTGCGACCTCAGAGATAAGTTACACTCTCTTCAAGAGTAATAATTTTTGTAATTGATTTTTATTTGTAATAAAACATTACAAAATGGCACCCAACTTTATCAAATAATTATTTCAAAATCTGTTGTTCTTATAAATTTAAATTGTTTCAAACCATGTGTAGGCCCTACAATCACAAAAATCATGGATATAGTAGAGAGAGAGCTGTATCATCCATGAATTAATTTAATTGTCCTTTAAAACTGCTTTTGCACAGACTATTTATGTAAATTAGTAAAAGTGTATCTCCTAACACTGAACCTTATGGAACACTATACAGAATTATTCCAAAGTCACTCATATAGCCATGAATCATTAAACCCTTTACAGTCTGTTTCCTTTCTACAACATAACTATTAAACCAATAGTTGACAATTCCTCTTATTGCAGTTATACAGATTTTTAATAAAATGTTCTGATCAACCATATTAATAATATCTAGCTTTACCAATATCTAGAAAAATTCCACTCACCATCATTCAATCAATTAATCACCCTAAATTCTAAAATCAAATTGATTTATACAAGAAATTCTGCTTTTCCAAAAATTCCAACAATCTAGATTTTATACATTTTTATAATTATTTTTTTTTAATTGGTAAATGTGAATGAAATTGGTCTGTATTAACTTCCATGACTGTTTTTGTACTTATGTTCAGATGAGAATGGGAACAATAGAAGTACAGGATATCGGAAGTCAATTTTTGCTAACTATCAAACTTAATATTGATTGATAATTGATTATTAAGTAAAACTAAGACAATAAAATATAAATACAAAATATGCCTACCATTCTACTTTTGTGTGTCTACTCAGAGTCATATGTTGAAAGTTCCCACCCTCTCCCCCTAATGTCCCTTTTCTATTCCTCAATTTCATCTGTCCCATTAAATCCAGACCCAGAAGTAGCCAAAATAGACATTCCAGTTTTAAATCACAAATCTAATTTTCGAACTTACTGAGTACTTAATCTATAATAAAAAATAATACCACAAGTGATACCCATTATATATTTACTAAATACTGAAAAGAAGCTGTTTGCAATAAATTACCTGAATTAAAGCAATACTGAAGCCTGCAAATCCAATTTTAGATACATTTTTACTAATGGATGCCGACATTGCACCGAGGCAAGGAGTCTTCCAAAGGGTAGATGTAGTGTTGGTACATTCAAGTTCCCTAATAGCACCTATCTGAGGTCCACAGCAAGAGATAGGCAGTGATTCGTTTAGAAGAGGATACCAATCAGTGTAGTTATGAGTTCCACAACATTCGAGCTGAAAATATATTTTTATTGAAAACTCAAGACATGTAAAATAATCATAAGATTGATTTGTGTTTAAAATGTAATAAAAAATGTGATTTATTTCTTTAATAATCAAATTTATCTAGCCCTCAATTTATTAAAAAAATATATTTTATTCTCAGCAAAGAATAGAACAAATTGCAGTGCAATACGTATCTTTGTGAACAAAATTATTAATTGAGTAAAGCAGAGTACAAAAATAATAGGTTTGACAGAAGATTCAAAATTGTAAAATGATTCACAAAAAATAAATTCCTTAATCTACATTTTTATAAAATTGTCAAATTATAGATTTTTACTAGTTCTGAGAATTTCATATTACATCTATTTTACTCTCACTATTCAATATGGTATTGCAATATAGAGTAATGCATTAAAGGGGGCTAGGTTGAATATTTGTAAAATACCCAAGTATGTAGGTTGTGATATATGTAGTTTGTGTGAAGAGTTTAAAGACTCAAAACACTTTCTCTTTTAAAAAAAAATATATTTACACCTGAAATTTTTTAACATTTTGGCACAATATTTTAAATTATAAATTCAAAGCATCAAATAGAACAGAACTATGAACAAAGCATATCAGCATGTAGGAATTTGCAGTACATCCAATTTGTCTTCTCACGATAATGTCGTAAAAACATCAAATTAGGTATTTGCCATGATACCTGTGGGAATGGAGATTATGAAAGAAAAAGTGTGCCATTTGGTTTTTTTTTTTCAAATCTGCTAGTTGCATGCAAGATTGTTATGCAAGGTTTTATATAGTTCATCTATATATTGTAGAAGTATATTTGATAGTTTAATATGGGTTTAATCTATAATGTGAGCATTTACAAAAATGAAATAATGGATATAAGAATTTTACAATCAATTGTTCATTTATAAGAAAACATCATTTATTGCTGATAAAGAATGATCATAAATGTAATGTAAGCGATAAATGAATTGTTAAAACAGCAATTTGTAGACGTTTTAGTAAAATCGTTAAAATTAAACAGAGCTTTAAAAAAAATGCAGTTATAGAAAAAAATCCAGAATTGTTATGTTTTTAGTCAACGTTTAAAGATTTTTTTTTGCCTATCTTTATGTTTTTGAGATGTTATTATAGGACTTTAAATGAAGATGGTTGCATAGACGGGCAATTTTAATCTTTTAGTTTCTTTAGCTTTATTACTCAGGGGGACATAAAAGAAAATTAAAAGTTGAATGAAGAAACAATGATAAACTATGAATATTAGCATTAGTTTAAAAATATAAGCTGCTTGTTTTATATTATTTGGTATTTATAGTTTATTTTTATTTAAATTAATAATAGCTAATAATAATAATAATAATAACTAAACGTTTACTTAATTTTTAATATCATTTATATCCAAACCTAAATTGTGCATATAAAACAAAAATGTAAGTGTATAGAACTGTAAGTGTATAGTGATGATCTTTAAAAAATAATTTCTGATATTTGTGAAATTTTATATTTAAAAATCATTAACATTTTCAAAAACATTATTTATTTAAAAATTAAATACTTTACTGTTATAGGTTAGTTTTAGTGATATGAAAATCTGAGCAACTGTTTTACGTATTACCATTAACACATCATGTTTTAAAACTTTATAAATAGACAAATAAAATTACTTATGAAATGACAAATGTTATTTAAAACATCTTTTAAAAATATCATAAATATTCCACTTGATGTGTTATATAAATAACATCAATTAATTTAGATTGTTTTATCTGTAAAGATAATGCTGACTCAAAACAAACCTAGGCAAAGTTTGTGGTCAATAGTCCAGTAATAATCTTAGTTACCATTGTATCAAGTAATGCATATTTGACCTAATGCAATTTGGATTACACTGCAGATGAATTAAAAATAAAAATCATTGATTTAAATTTTCAGTAAATTCTGTTTAACAAATTTAATCTACTTGATTTAAAAATACTGCTTGTACTGTATCAAATTATTATAATCAAATTAACATAATGTTTTTTTACAAATTAAACTAAATTGGTTTCATCAGTGTCAATTGATCTCCTTGTAGATGCATGTTTATATAACATTGTAAATTGTAATAAAATAGAATGTCTGAAAATTAATAAATCTCAATGAGCACACAGAATGTGGTACTTTGAAAAAACAATTGTTTACAAATTAACTAAACTTCTGTGTATCTCACTTACTATCAAAATGATCAATTTCAAATGTTTAATTTATTTTACCTAAAGATATTGAAAAAACAAAAGGTTTCAATATAAATTATTCCTGACTTCAAAGACAACATAATTATATAGGCAGGAAGTATACAGGGTAATGGACTAACTCGGGATTCTGACAAAATTATTGATATGGCGACAATGAATGAGACCACATGCTATATGCATCAGGATAAGCCTACAGAATTATATGTAAATTCAAGTCAGAATGAAGTCTAAAGCAAGGAGATGTTTTGGCATGCTTGATTTTCAAACAAAGCACAGGAAAAAGTATTCGGGAATAATAGGATAAAGACAGGAGGTAATATTAATAATAAGTCGGTCCAGCTGTTGGATTATGTAGATGACTTGAATATAATTGGTTGTACCTTTACAGTAACTAATGAGCTCTTCTACCATTAGAGGCATATGCTAGAAAAGTTGGTTTAAAAAAAAAATAAAAATTATATAGCTACCCCTTGGGGATATGATCACCGTTTCCTCCAGATCATACTATAGAAGTGGTCTCACTGTTTGTTTCGGTATTTAGGTTTAATAGTGACCAAGCTTAATAATATGAGTGGTATGGTATAGAATCTTTAGTACACACACACACACACACACACACACACACCCACACATATTTTTAAATAAAGATTTTTTTTTTTATCAGAGCAAGAATCAACATTAAATTTAAAATCATGTGCTACAATGACACAATTTAAAAATACCCCAAACCCCCAAATTAAAAAAAAAAAAGTAATATCCAAATCTAAAATGTTCAAATGACAGGATGAACCTGTCATCAAACATGTACATCAAATGAAGAGTCTTACAAAACTGAAATTTGTTTTGTATTTATAATTTTATGATATCTCTTTGGTTTCAAAATAGTGGCTAAAACGCCAATTTCATTATGGTACAAAGCAAATAAATTATTTGTAAAACCAGCAGGAAACCAATATTAAAATGGATAGAAAAATACACAATTATTTGATAACCAATTTCCTTAATATCTCGGATCACATTTCTCTTTGTATCTTAGAGACTACAAAAGCAAATAACATTTTAAACGTTTTGGTGTATATCCTTGGAAATAAATTATTGTTATAAGTTCTTGATCTTCAACTGTACATAGTTGCTAGTCATCATTTTTCACATAAAATATTTTCAAAACCTTATAAATAAACAAATGCATTAAATGGAAAAAAAAAGTATTTAAATAGCTGGCTTCAAATATTAAAGATCTTGGAATTTTGGAAAATGAAAAACATGAGCAAAATTTTAGTCAAAGGTTAGTGAAAAATTCAATATTTTTTATTAAAATTTATACTGAAGAAGTAATGAACATATACATGGCTTGAAAAAAGTCGTCCGGACATAGCATTATTAGTACAAATGTGATTAAAGCCATTGGGAATTGTATAGTACCAGTATTAGAGGAAATATTTAACAAAAGCATAATTTCTGGTATATTTCCCAATAATCTTATGATAGCTACGTTTTGAGATGGTTTAAGAATCACTCAATTCGCTCAGGTACCAAAATATAAAAAATAATAAATCCTAGGCAGTTGTAATGTGAAGTCTAGAAGCAAGGCTAAGCTTACCAACGTTAACACTAGGAAAGCTTGCACAAACAAGATTCACCTTGTCTGTGAAAACTAATTTTGTAATTATTCATAAATTTAACAATAGCAATCAATGTAGTAGTTATTATGCACAAAAAGAAATTTGAAACAATTAAAACTACAAAAGTTATAACAGAAAGATAAGAGGGGGGGGAATTTAAATTCCAAAATAAAAGGAAATTGAAAAAACAAAGTTAAGGGAGTTGTTGAGCAGTAGCAAAAGAGGGATAGTAATAAAAAACAATTAAACAATTAAAAGAGCAGTTAAACAGTTATACGTAAGGGGTTTTTAAACAAAACAATCAAAATAATAATAATTTCATAACTTGAATAAATAATAAAAATAACGAGGGAAAAGGTACATAAATGTTACTAAACAGTTTAGTAATAAAAAAGTTATAGACGATTAAAGTGTACAAATTTAAAAGAGAGTTGTAGAATAGTTAAAGGTAATAAAAGGGTAATATTATAATAGAAATGTATATAAAGTGTATTGTGCAAGATAGGATGAGCCAATCAGAAGTTTAGAATCATTAAATGGGTTTTTTTTTATCAAAGAAAGAATAGTAATTATATGCCAACTTCAAAGGAAGATATCTCGAGAATGAAACGAGATGTCAAAAAAGTGTTTAGATACAATTTCGTTATATGGCATAGTGAACAACTTTGATATACCAAAAAACCCTATCAGTGAAAAAACAATTTCCGAAAAATCAGAAGTTCCGCCAAAGTGTCATAAATCCAAAACTACGTGGACTACGACTTCAAATCAAGTTTCTACAGGATCTCAGGAAACAGGAGAAACAGATTCCGAAGACAAAAGAAAAAAGTGGTGAAGTGAATCAAAAGATACAGCAAAAATAACAAAACATGCATAGTTACTTTCAAAATTGGACAAATTTATGTAGCTGCTTGTAAAGAACACTAACCTATTGCAATGAAGCCTAAAGGAGTGGGTATAACCCAACACCACATAATATTTTAAAGACAATTAATAGAAAATCATTAATTAAAGATGTCTAGCAAATTTTTTAATATTAATTATGCATATACTAATAATAAAGGAATATTTTTGGGTAAAAGGAAACCCGAAATAACTTCACAAATAGACGATATTCACTAAATACACAAAGGGAATTATTTTGGGAAAAGTAAAGTTAAATTGGTACGAGAAAAAATCCTCAAAACCGGAGGTCAAACCAAATTGTCGGTCGAACAACGGACACTCTTCTACAACATCTCGGTACAACAGGACGTCACCAGGAGAAGCAATCACATTTCGAACTTGCCATTTTTTTGGACTTCTAGGGACGGAAACTGCAGTACAACTAGGAAACATCTAGATCATCACTGCAGCACCATACGATCTTCATAAGTGTTAAAGGTACTTCTACACTACATTGGAAACATTAAAACGGGATAAGACATAGAATTATTTTTTAAGAAATAATCTTTGAGGAATTTAAATTCAGGCTAACTTTTGTTTTAGTCATCCTGCTCCGAATATCTAATAGTTATTTAAATGTGAAAATATATGTTTTTGTGTTCTGAGTTATTTATAGTTTTTAAAATTTGTTTGAGAAAATTTCAAAAGAATTTTAAAGTAAAAATTTTGAAGGGATTAAAATCATAAATTGAAGAATCTTAACTTGTGTATTCATTTCTGAGGAAACCTAAATTTATGTATGTTTTCAAGCGGATATTTAAAAAATGCATGTGTGTGCTCTCTAGGTTAAGGAATATTAATTATATATGCATTTAAACATAATATAAGGGTAGAATTTGGAATCTTAACTCTCCCACATGGCACGACCCTTAGAAAGAGTTGAACATACGATTTACACTATTCACCGAAGGTACTTGGTAGAACTCCATTTTAATGAAAAAACAAACAATATTTAGTAAATTCTACTTTTTTTTTAAATTGTAGAATTTACTAAATATTGAGTTTGTTTTTTTAGTCGAACATAATTAAAATTAAAAGTAAAATAATAGAATGAGCAATAGAAAGTAAATTCATTAAATTTTAAAGAGTAACATAAACGAAATACAAGTTTTGCTAAAGGGTAAAGTACTCGCAAAACTTCTTACAAACTGCACTCATTGATCTATGAATTCAGTTTAGAGTCAGGAAAGAAAGATTGAAAAACTGAACTACGTACCACAGGTTCAAATAAAGTAGCACAATGATCAAAATCAATAAGGACAGTAGTGCGGATTGTACTTGCAAAAACCAGCGTGGACGGAGCATTGCAGTTTGTTCCAGTTTTTAAGTCCAAGTGTTCTGATTCGGTTTTTAATTATCGTCCAATCTTGCTAGTTTCCATTTTTTCAAATATTTAAAAAAGTTAATTATAAAACGTTTGATATCATTCTTGAGTAATTTACTTTTTCCATAATAATCATTTTGGGTTTAGATTGGGGCTTAAGAAAGAATTGGTATTATACAGTTTTATGCCTGATCTATATACAAATTTAAACTTTGGAGTGAAGGTATCAGGTCTTTTGTTAGATATAAAAAAACCTTTAACATAGTTAATCATGAATTGTTAATTGAAAAACTGAATTCAGCTGGAATACTACACGGCTTGTATAGGTCCTGGTTTCAGATTTATTTGACAAATAGAGAGTATTTACTACTTGAGGTAGATGTGGAGTGCCACAACGCTCAGCTCTAGGAGCTATTTTGTTTGTTATATTTATAAATTACCTGTTTTATGGACCATTCAAGAATGACACTATATCATTCGCTGAAGGGACAATTTTGTCTTTCTTAAATATTGGTACTAATAAGTTGCAGATCAAAATCAAAATGATCTAAATCTTCTGAACCTGGTTCAGCTTTAATAAACTATCGTTGAATGTTAACAAAACAATGTTTATAAACTTAACTATTTTTAATTCATTTCAATTTGTACATCCTCTTAAATATCATAATGTTGGATGTAACTAATGGTCATGTTGCTGTAGTGTGATAACCCAGAGTAAAGCACTAAATATCTAGGCTTATACTTTGATAAAAAATTATTTCAGATTCATGTTTCTAACCTTATCAAATATTTGTGTATGTTTCTCAGACAATTTGATTTTATAAAGCCCTATTTGCCGGAACCGACACAGCGACAGGTTTATTTCGGATTTATACAATCTAGATTAGCTTATGGCTCATACATTTGGGGAGGAACATATATATCACACATTTTAAACCTATAATTAGAATTCAGCGATCATTTGTCTAATGAAGGTATGTTTCAAAATTCCCTTCCATGCTTGTCCTTATTGCATAATATTCTTCCTCTTAGATATCTTTATATTTTAAAGTTCTAGAAATGTTTTATAAAATAGTAGCAATGATGGAGCTGTACTGGAATAGGGTTTTAACAAACATTTTTCAAAACACTTTTGTCTTTTTGGGACCCAAATTTTATAATCTAAACACTTTAGAACTAAAGCGTAGGACTAAATTGATACAATACAGATTTTTATAAGTTGTATTGTGTTTGGTAATTAAAATTAGTGTCAGTTTGTCTGTTAAGTGTGTATGTGTGAGTGTATGTGCATCCTGCACACTTTCAAGGACTTATTATTTGTGTGCATATTTTTCTTGGGATATCAAAGTATGTTTTTTTTAAATTATAATATAACATGATTTTGTTAATGTTTTTATATGTTGTGTAATAATTATTGTTATTTTTTTGTATATTAGTTTTCAAAGAAGAGTTTTTCTATATTAATATTATCTACATTTTTTATTGATCATTTCTGTAAAGCTGTGAAAAATAAATCTTGAATTACACCCCCTACTTCTTAATCTAAAAAGAAATAACATCAATGAGAAATATCGCAGGTATAAAAGTACTTACATCAATCTGAACTTCATCCCAGAGAGTTGTGATTTCAATGCTCTTGTTGTATTTAGCCATGCTGGCGTTGAGTTTACTTGAGAGTACTTGAGACGTTTCATCAGACAGAACATAGCCTGTGATACCAGCAATAATTTCAGAAAAGAAGACTGCTCCAAGCAAGATGCTGAACTGTTAATAGAGAAATTATATTTATATCTTTCTTTTAATAATACATACAAAAATCTCTCCACAATGAATTTGTATAACATAATTGTTTTAACCATTTTTATTACATGAGATATAAAAGAATATGTTATGTACTACGTATGTACTTATTACATTAAGTGCTCAATGTGCTGGTTTTTGTCTACAAAATGGGGTGCTTCTAGATTTAATATTAAACATCTGTGTAGAGTCAGATTTAATAAGTAAAAGTGTATACCTAGAAGTGTATAAAAACTCCTCAAAAAATGTAAAGTTGTCAGCTAGATTAAGAAACCTTTAAGAAATTGCAATAGAAGATAGAAGTTAGATCCAAAACAACAAATAGTTATACAAGAGAAAGTTTATTATCTTTCATACAAGGTGTAGGGTGTATAAAAAATAAAGACTACAGATCATGTTAAGAGAGTATAGTATTACGGTATACAAAATGTTATACAGAAAAAATAAATTGAGACATTGATATGTTAAAAAAACTTTTATACACATGAACCTTAGTTCCATATAGTTGGCTACTTAAATGCCAAGAACATTCTTTTATGGAGCTTAGTTAAATAAAACTAAGCTCTTTTTATAAGTTTCGTTTTATCCTGTAAATGTTGATATTTGAATAAATCTTTTAAGTGGTGAGTTGTAGTTTCCATATTCCTCAAAAACATAATAAATTCAAAATAACATTGCTGCGTTTTCCTGAGTATTTTTCTCTTCATTGCAATCAAACAGAAATATGAATGCCTCCTTTCAACAATTTAACGCTACCTAGCAACAATTTCAATAACACAAATTCAAGATCTTTGATGACCAATACATTTTACAGGGATTTGTTTTAACCTTCGTAAAGCTTGATTTACTATTTCTTTTATGATTTTATGTAATAGTTTTTTGTAATTATGTTGAAGCCAAATAATTATAATAAAGTAAAGCAATATTATCTCTTCTAGCAATTTCAGTTTCACAATTAATAACTTTTAAGCAATTTATTGGGTTTCGGGAACGTTACAAATCGTTTTCTGGAGTGTATATTCCAAATTTCCCCATGTTGTGAAAGGTTCCTTTTCCATCTAGTGTATCTACATTAAAATCTGATTTGTAACATACAAATTGCAAGAATGTTTCTAGCTCAAAAATTACCAGGTTTTGATTAATATGTGATCACTTCTATAACTTTACTTCTTTATAAAACGTAAAAAATCCTAAAGAATTTAAAGATATCTTTTATTATTTTTGAGCCAAATTTTTGATGGATTGTTACCCCTAAACCTACTTTTAAAGGAGACAAAAACAATGAAGACCGAACAGCAGACATAATTGCACAACTAATTGACGTGCACTTTGATTAATAAAATTACAAATTTGAATTTATTTTATTTTAAGAAGATACAATGTCTCTTGTATCAACTCATTTGTATTGTCAAACATTTTTTCACTGGATGGATGGATTGTAATGTTCATTTTCACAAATAACAGATGTTATAACTGTTCTTGAAATTACAACATCTACTTGAAAATCTGAAATCTCTTTTATTGTTTCATTCTTTGAGCAATTTTTGTACAAATATTCAAAAAGAATATCATTTGACTTATCTTTAAAACATACAATAGTAGAGAGCATTGTTTTACTACAAATTATTAATTTAACCACATATTAATTATTCAATGTATTGGATAAAACAAAAAATTTCTCGCATGACACCATCTGCTAATAATAGCACTTGCCCTTGAGTTTTCTTTTATTTATTTTCAATTGTATAGTTATGTAAATTATTAAAACAATCACTGTGTTATCGCGCTTTATGTACCATTAAATCTGATACATCAAGAGATCTTTTATATCTTTCTGAATTCATTCTGAAGATGAATTCATTCTTTCAATCTGTTATTAAATTTATGATGGTATTTAATAACAACGAATTATATGTTGTAAATTCTCCATTTAACACAATGAAAATATTTTTTGTAAAAATAATTGGACTTAATGCTTAACAAAACCTATAATTTATTTCCTTGTATTTTAAAACATTTTATTTTAAGAGAAAAAACAATGTTTTACCAATAATAATTTAATAAAAGTATTAGAAAATACAGTGGAAACGAAATAAACACTATGTGTTTAAATTGTGTTTAAATTGTATTGAAGAAATTGGTTTTGTATAGAATTCTGACTGGTTCATGCCTGAGTAAAGCAGTCTGTAATTATTATATTCGGCTCACTATTTTGAGCCCGGCATCTAGAAACAAATAATTTTGACTTCATATTTGTAATCAAAGACCCCAAAACCTGGTAACCGATGGTGTACCTGTTTTGTAAAAATATGCATATAAACAATATCTAAAATTTTAAAAATACAATAAAAAATAGTCCAGGTTTTCCAATGTAATGAGAAAAGTGATCATTTTTAAATTATAGACTTTCATCTAAATATTATTTTTCATCAAAATCAGTGTTTCTTAAACAGGTTCCGAAATAATACACTTTTTAAAGGCAATGCACTGGACTACCAACAATAGTAGGTAGTGTTATGCCTTGAAAATTAATAAAAACAAAAATATTTAATGTAATAAGTATACGAATTGGGTCAATAAAGTGTATAAAAACAAATATGTTGCATTATCAATGATTTCTCCTTATTAGGGTCTGTAGGTAAAAACAACAACCTTTATACAACACACACATGTCTATCTGTAAGTTGCAACCAGTTTACACAGTCAAGACGATATATCTTATATATTACAAACTTTGAATTTATATTTTTTGTATTCACACATTAATATATATATATATACATACCAAGTGTCCTAAAAGTACCCCCCCCCTATTATTTTTTTTATTAATGGAAATTGACAGATTTGCTTTGGGGAAAGTTTAGATAACCAAAGGAGGAGTTTTTCGAAGTATCAACATTTTCAACCCTTACCCCCAAAATGGGGTAGTTTGGGGGTAAGTCATGAACTTTAAATAGCAACCCCTATTGAGTGATACCTCATTTTAAAACATAGGTAAAAACATAGCTAAAAAACAAGGTAAGGCTCTTACCATTATTTTACCAACATAGAGCAGTTTGTAATGTAATAAAAACAACCGTAGTTTGTAGGTTAACTTTCACAATTCGATTGGTCGCTATGTTGGATAGGATGAACTTAGAGACCTCTAGTTTATGTCAATATTCTTATTTTTAAAAGGCCTTTAAAATGAGGTATCACTCAATAGGGGTTGCTATTTTAAATTCTTGACTTACCCCCAAACTACCCCATTTTAGGGGTAAGGCTTGAAAATGTTGATACAGTACTTCAAAAAACTCCTCCCTTGGTTATCTAAACTTTCCCCAAAGCAAATCTGTCTATTTCCATTAATAAAAAAAAAATAATAGGGGGGTGGATCTTTTAGGACACTTGCTATACATATACTTTTTATATATACTGCTATATATATATATATATATATATATATATATATATATATATATATATATATAGGGGCAAAATTTATCAAGTTAAGATTGTTTATTTTCAAAACATTATTTATGGGCTATCAAATATAACTATGAAGAAGTTATTCTGAATATGTATGTTTTATTTGACAAAGAAATTAATATGTTGGTGCTAGGCTTCTTAAAAGACTGACTTTATAAAAATAACTGTCCCTATATTCTGTTCACTCTCGGATTGCGGCTGGCGAATGGTCGGTCGCTCACACACACAAACGCAGCCCTCACGCACACAAACGAGGGCGTTGCCCTGGGATTAAGACCAGACGTTGACCTGCCGCGTTAGTCACCTACTGAGTAATAGTTATTGGTACACCAACTTTGTTATTTGAATATTATTATACAAACTGATGATACCGTTGATCTCAGAACAAAATTATAAGAAAAATGATACCAAACAGTACAAGAGATACTTAAATCATCTCTAAGTTTCGTACTACTTGCTAGCAAATAGGCTACATGTTTATATAGTGATTCACAACTTGGAAAACAGTAAACAGATTAATATTTCTGTGAATTTCTGACTCATTTACAAACAACCCCAGTTCAACAACTCAAAAAAATTCAGTTTCAGTAAAGATTCGGTCGCAGTAGTTGTGTAGTGATCCTCTGTTGACATTCGTAGTTGTAATTTAAAATAAGAGTTTGTTTGTGTAGTTATAAGTGTTATTTTATTTACTATTTATTTTAATGACTGTGGGCGATTTCCTACAATGAATTCAGCAAAGAAGCGTCAAATAAAATTCACTCTCAAGCGAGAACAATGGTGGCTAAAGGTGATAAACTACTTTGAGGAAGAAAATAAAAACAAAGGACCTCTAATAGACGTTAAAAAGTTTTGCAACGTGTTGCAGATGCCTGTGGAATTTCTCTCCGATCGGTTCAATCAATAAAAGCCGAAGCTTGTAAAATGTCGCATCAATCAACGGACCTTCCCTGAGAACGAAGAAGAGCACATAGAAGTAATGGAAGTAGATGGACAGACCCAAATGACGCCACAGCCTCAACCAATTTTACTCAGAACCCCAAATAAATCTTTGAAAACAAGATCACTGATCACTGGGATCACTTATAAATGCCTAAGTTGTAGAAACACTTTACCATTTTATTTTTTATAAGGTGAAAACGATCGAGAGGTTTTTACCTTTAATCTTGATATATAAGGAATCATCATCATGAACAATAATTATCTTCTTTTTTGAGATTTTTTCTTTGACTATTATTTTACATTTTTAATAGTATGAGCAAACGTATTATTTATCCAATAAGTTTAAAATCAGAATTACCATAATATTTGAGATCCTGAATACAATCTAATCTCTAAGTTTCTTTTATTACGTTTATATTATAAAATATAGTCACACAAGTAACTTCTGACTTACTTTTCCATGTTTACTTAAATGTTAATATTTGTTTTGACAGACTCTTATCACATTGTAAACGTAATCTCGTATCATGTTGGTACAAAGTGTTATTATTGCTTCATTAAAACAGATGTGATTCAAGTTATACTTATTGATAATTTCAACAAAATAAAATAATCTGCATGCAGTAGGCCTAAATAAGCTGACATAATGGAGTGTATTATTTTGCTGTTTTTCCTGTATTCGTTCGTTTGACCTTGACAAACAGATATAAACAGATCACCAGTTCCACATTACTATATTATTGCTGATTTGTGTTCTAATGTTGAGGTTGTTTTCCAAAATTTTGCTTTTTAGTACAACTCTCTTTTCAATCCTAGAAAACATGTTTGGACATCTTTGAGTGGAAATTTTTAACTTGAGTAAAATGATATTGTACGATATACATTATCCTCAAAAATACTATTTTTAAAATTTACAAACCACTTGATTGATTAACGAAATTTCAACTGTTTGTAAAACTTAGCCTACCAAAATTTGACAAAAATTGCGACTTCTCGACAGTTATTAACAGATATATTGTTAAATTACTCGTGTACGTGGTTTCATAGTAACGTGACTGTTTTTATATTAGAGAAATAGGAATAATACATAATAAAACTGAAACAACGCTGCAAATTGAGACAGATGGTTGTTTGTTACAAACAGGCGTAGGCTACTGGCAGCCTTGAAACTCTTGTAAAGATAACGTCAATAACTAAGTTAGTATTTTGAATACTTTACAACTAAACTGAACCACCAACATGTTTTATCTTTTTTTAAAAGATTTATAAGCAAATTCTCAGACCGATTAAAAAACTTGCTAAAAGACACGTTGGTTGAGTTACAAAACTTCACATTTTACCAAAATTTTAACGAAATCGCCATTCTCGATTTTGAGATACTATACAGTGCCCATGGTTGATTTTATTATTTTTAACTGATAGCTATTAATACGAACCAGCATTTTTGTAAAGAAGTTTAGATTGGATCCTTAAGGCTATATTTGATCTAAATTGTATCAAAATCTTTACACCAGATTTTAAGAAAATTAATCTTGAGTTTTGGTATAATGGCAGCTATCCAAAGTTTTAGGCTATCGAAAAAACCGCGCGGGGGGATTTTGAAATAAGACTAAAATAAACATTCATACAGTCCACTCGTTTGTTTGTTTTTTCTTATTGTTTAAAGGAAAAAAATCTCTCGGTCATTATCGCCTTATTAAAAAAAGGAAGAACAGAACACAATATAATAATAAAAAAAGAACCCCCTCCCTAGCCCTCGAACCTTCCAACAGCGTTAAGGTCGGAAGAGAACAAGAGAGCTGATAGGAAAGATGAAAGAAAGGGATCTAACCCAAGACTTCATGTCCCTTGGGATTGCAAAGTCCTTACTCACTAAAGTAAGACCCTGAGGTTTCAAATTGTTTGGGCTGTAGAACACCGTATCACAGACGATAGACAGACACTGTTAAAAAAAAAACGCCTTTCTGGATCATCAAAAGTTATTTCCCGTGAAAAAAAAACCTAAACTTAAATTTTTTGAACTATCACAAAATTTTCTCTACACTATATTTAATAAAAGTGAGGAAATCAAATGAATAATTAATTGTGTCGTGGTTATGAAATTATCAGCTGACTAGTCACTGACGGATCTTGCAAATCAGCTGATCAGTGATTTATTTGGCTACTTTCCAATATCTATTTGCAGAAGTACATGTTTTTAGACAACAAGGCTATTATTTCTACGCGGATAGCTCTTAAAATCCAATAGAAATTGAATAGTTAAAAGAGAAATAAGAAAATATTGACAACCTATTTTATTGCATTTTCGGGTGTATTTTATACGTAAAACAAAATGTTTCATTTTTCAGAAACGACTTAGACTGGAATATTTAAAAACTAATAAAAGTGCATTTATTCAGTTACGTTAAATAATTGAAATAATATCGCAAAAGGCGATAAGTTTTTTATGGTCCATTTTTTAACGAACAAAATGCGCCCAAGGGACCTCATTTAACCTTTAGATTCGCAGATACAGCTATTTAAAAATGGCTATTTTTTACAATTTTCTAGCAAACTAAACATGGGTCCTTGATTTTCTGTACAACTTCAAAAGTCGGACTTTAACTTTCCAAAATAATAATCGTAGATTTTACAGGTGAGATGTTACTAAAAAATAAAATGGCCATTTGATGTTGACTAACAGATTTGATTTGCCGAACGTGAACTTGACAGCTATCTGAGAGAATTTGTGTCAAATTGCAACAGAATAGTAGTAAATGTCAAAAAAAGTTTTAGACGAAATTTATTTTGTATCAAGGGTGAAATAAAATTACATTATTAATTCTATGTTTGGACTATGTTTTTAAGGTCTTGAAGATCAATACTTTTTTTTAACATAACCTATTTTGTTTACATTTTAGTATGCATTTTTATTAAATAAAAAAAAAAAGAGAAAATTTCATCCAACATTTATTTAAATCATTTTAATAATTTAAAAAAATATTAAACAAAATATTGAGAGGTATTCTGACCTTTAAAAATTTGTTTCTCTAAAAAAATCGTCTTTCAGTTTTGGAGCAAAATTAATTGTATAAGAAAAAAATGTTTTATTTTAACTTGATAAGACTTAAAATATTTTTTAGATTTTTTTTATAATTCGTTTTTTTACTGTTACAAAATAATTATTAAAAATTCTAGAGTTTTCCGGGTTAAAATTAACCATTTTTATCTTGTATTTTCATTTTCTACATAAATATTACACCCAGTGTCCGAAATATTCTATTACACATACATTTTTTAAATACATTATTACTTAATACATTTTTAATCGTAAGAAAAGAACTTGAAATTTTTAGAAGATATTTGGGTTATATAATTTATAGTCCTACTTTAAAATAAACATGGAATTTAGCCTCTTGTTTTTATTTTTAACTGTTAGAAACTTTTTAAGGTGTCCCGGAACATTCGGACACTCTGTATATTTGAACTGTAAAAACGAGCTCTGAAGGCTTTGATTTATGCTAATTAATTGATGCACTCGAATCTCAACTCGCCATTTGAATGTTGCAATAATTACATTTCCAAAGAAAATGCATTAACAATAAAACACCAAAACGAATTGTGACCAATGATTTCATGATCTATTAGGCCTAATAGAACTATATAGCACGTAGTAGATTTGTTATGTTCCTTCTTGTTTTAATAAATCTTTAATCTAAGTTAGATCCCACATGTCGAGATTAAAGTTTTCATACTTGACTGTGATTATTTAAAAAAAAATGTTTCCTACATCCGCCTGACCGTTATCAGCGTTTAGGCCTATTGCTGATTCATTTATTCGTGGTTAAAGTTTATGAATCATTTGATGAATAATTTCGTTTAGTTTTTTATTACAGTACTTAAATATATTACAACACGTGAGTAAAATTTGCAATCAATAGTTAACGAAGCATTACAAAGTTGTTGATGACTCAAAGTTCCACGTGACAACGGCAGACGATGAAACCTCGTCGCTTTATTCATGTTTTTTGTTACTTCAATATATTACAACACGTGAGCAAAATTTGCAATCAATAGTTAACGAAGCATTACAAATTTGTTGATGAATCAAAGTTCCACGTGATAACGGCAGACGATGAAACCTCGTCGCTTTATTCATGTTTTTTGTTACTTCAATATATTACAACACGTGAGCAAAATTTGCAATCAATAGTTAACGAAGCATTACAAAGTTGTTGATGACTGAAAGTTCCACGTGACAACGGCAGACGATGAAACCTCGTCGCTTTATTCATGTTTTTTGTTACTTCAATATATTACAACACGTGAGCAAAATTTGCAATCAATAGTTAACGAAGCATTACAAATTTGTTGATGACTCAAAGTTCCACGTGACAACGGCAGACGATGAAACCTCGTCGCTTTATTCATGTTTTTTGTTACTTCAATATATTACAACACGTGAGCAAAATTTGCAATCAATAGTTAACGAAGCATTACAAATTTGTTGATGACTGAAAGTTCCACGTGATAACGGCAGACGATGAAACCTCGTCGCTTTATTCATGTTTTTTGTTACTTCAATATATTACAACACGTGAGCAAAATTTGCAATCAATAGTTAACGAAGCATTACAAATTTGTTGATGAATCAAAGTTCCACGTGATAACGGCAGACGATGAAACCTCGTCGCTTTATTCATGTTTTTTGTTACTTCAATATATTACAACACGTGAGCAAAATTTGCAATCAATAGTTAACGAAGCATTACAAAGTTGTTGATGACTCAAAGTTCCACGTGACAACGGCAGACGATGAAACCTCGTCGCTTTATTCATGTTTTTTGTTACTTCAATATATTACAACACGTGAGCAAAATTTGCAATCAATAGTTAACGAAGCATTACAAATTTGTTGATGACTGAAAGTTCCACGTGATAACGGCAGACGATGAAACCTCGTCGCTTTATTCATGTTTTTTGTTACTTCAATATATTACAACACGTGAGCAAAATTTGCAATCAATAGTTAACGAAGCATTACAAATTTGTTGATGACTGAAAGTTCCACGTGACAACGGCAGACGATGAAACCTCGTCGCTTTATTCATGTTTTTTGTTACTTCAATATATTACAACACGTGAGCAAAATTTGCAATCAATAGTTAACGAAGCATTACAAATTTGTTGATGACTCAAAGTTCCACGTGACAACGGCAGACGATGAAACCTCGTCGCTTTATTCATGTTTTTTGTTACTTCAATATATTACAACACGTGAGCAAAATTTGCAATCAATAGTTAACGAAGCATTACAAATTTGTTGATGACTGAAAGTTCCACGTGATAACGGCAGACGATGAAACCTCGTCGCTTTATTCATGTTTTTTGTTACTTCAATATATTACAACACGTGAGCAAAATTTGCAATCAATAGTTAACGAAGCATTACAAATTTGTTGATGACTGAAAGTTCCACGTGACAACGGCAGACGATGAAACCTCGTCGCTTTATTCATGTTTTTTGTTACTTCAATATATTACAACACGTGAGCAAAATTTGCAATCAATAGTTAACGAAGCATTACAAATTTGTTGATGACTGAAAGTTCCACGTGACAACGGCAGACGATGAAACCTCGTCGCTTTATTCATGTTTTTTGTTACTTCAATATATTACAACACGTGAGCAAAATTTGCAATCAATAGTTAACGAAGCATTACAAATTTGTTGATGACTGAAAGTTCCACGTGACAACGGCAGACGATGAAACCTCGTCGCTTTATTCATGTTTTTTGTTACTTCAATATATTACAACACGTGAGCAAAATTTGCAATCAATAGTTAACGAAGCATTACAAATTTGTTGATGACTCAAAGTTCCACGTGACAACGGCAGACGATGAAACCTCGTCGCTTTATTCATGTTTTTTGTTACTTCAATATATTACAACACGTGAGCAAAATTTGCAATCAATAGTTAACGAAGCATTACAAAGTTGTTGATGACTCAAAGTTCCACGTGACAACGGCAGACGATGAAACCTCGTCGCTTTATTCATGTTTTTTGTTACTTCAATATATTACAACACGTGAGCAAAATTTGCAATCAATAGTTAACGAAGCATTACAAATTTGTTGATGACTGAAAGTTCCACGTGACAACGGCAGACGATGAAACCTCATCGCTCTATTCATAATATATTACAACACGTGAGTAAAATTAGCAATCAATAGTTAACGAAGCATTACAAATTTGTTGATGACTGAAAGTTCCACGTGACAACGGCAGACGATGAAACCTCGTCGCTTTATTCATGTTTTTTGTTACTTCAATATATTACAACACGTGAGCAAAATTTGCAATCAATAGTTAACGAAGCATTACAAATTTGTTGATGACTCAAAGTTCCACGTGACAACGGCAGACGATGAAACCTCGTCGCTTTATTCATGTTTTTTGTTACTTCAATATATTACAACACGTGAGCAAAATTTGCAATCAATAGTTAACGAAGCATTACAAATTTGTTGATGACTGAAAGTTCCACGTGACAACGGCAGACGATGAAACCTCATCGCTCTATTCATAATATATTACAACACGTGAGTAAAATTAGCAATCAATAGTTAACGAAGCATTACAAATTTGTTGATGACTGAAAGTTCCACGTGACAACGGCAGACGATGAAACCTCGTCGCTTTATTCATGTTTTTTGTTACTTCAATATATTACAACACGTGAGCAAAATTTGCAATCAATAGTTAACGAAGCATTACAAATTTGTTGATGACTGAAAGTTCCACGTGACAACGGCAGACGATGAAACCTCATCGCTCTATTCATAATATATTACAACACGTGAGTAAAATTAGCAATCAATAGTTAACGAAGCATTACAAATTTGTTGATGACTGAAAGTTCCACGTGACAACGGCAGACGATGAAACCTCGTCGCTTTATTCATGTTTTTTGTTACTTCAATATATTACAACACGTGAGCAAAATTTGCAATCAATAGTTAACGAAGCATTACAAATTTGTTGATGACTCAAAGTTCTACGTGACAACGGCAGACGATGAAACCTCGTCGCTTTATTCATGTTTTTTGTTACTTCAATATATTACAACACGTGAGCAAAATTTGCAATCAATAGTTAACGAAGCATTACAAATTTGTTGATGACTGAAAGTTCCACGTGACAACGGCAGACGATGAAACCTCATCGCTCTATTCATAATATATTACAACACGTGAGTAAAATTAGCAATCAATAGTTAACGAAGCATTACAAATTTGTTGATGACTGAAAGTTCCACGTGACAACGGCAGACGATGAAACCTCGTCGCTTTATTCATGTTTTTTGTTACTTCAATATATTACAACACGTGAGCAAAATTTGCAATCAATAGTTAACGAAGCATTACAAATTTGTTGATGACTCAAAGTTCCACGTGACAACGGCAGACGATGAAACCTCGTCGCTTTATTCATGTTTTTTGTTACTTCAATATATTACAACACGTGAGCAAAATTTGCAATCAATAGTTAACGAAGCATTACAAAGTTGTTGATGACTCAAAGTTCCACGTGACAACGGCAGACGATGAAACCTCGTCGCTTTATTCATGTTTTTTGTTACTTCAATATATTACAACACGTGAGCAAAATTTGCAATCAATAGTTAACGAAGCATTACAAATTTGTTGATGACTGAAAGTTCCACGTGACAACGGCAGACGATGAAACCTCGTCGCTTTATTCATGTTTGTCTTGTTACCGAAATAATTGGAGTGTTTCATTAGATATAGTTAGTGTATACGTTGTTGTTAAATATAATAAAAGAAAAAAGAAGTTGACGCAAAGAATTGCAATTAAAAAATTACTGTCGTGCCTATATTTTTCCCTAGTGGTTTTAAAGATGAAAAACTTCTCAGCCATCATCGCCTTAACAAAACAAGGTAAAATAAACACCCCAAGCTCTCAAATACTCTAATAGGTGTCAGGTTCGGAAAAGAACACGAGTTGAACAAAATAGACCTGATAGAAAAAATGAAAGGGAGGGATATAACCCAAGACCATAGTCGTGTCATTGTTTTTTACTTAAATACGTCTAAATTTGCAGGACATTGCAGAAAACTCTGTGACAACGAAACCAAAGGATATAGTTCTCTGTTGTACCTCAAAACTATAGTTTAATCGGAAATAAAATTATGATATCATATGATGGTGATGGTGCCATCATGTTACTTACCCAGCCCCATCATACAATTTAAACTAAGCGGATCCTCTAAATGTAATGTCCAAAAGTTGGGGTTTTTGAGTTTTTAGGAAATGACAGATCAATAGGTTATTACCCAGTAGGGTAAGTTTGTTTAAAACAGTTATTACGTATTTTTTAAACTTCGTAATTGTGTATACCACTATTCTCTTGAAGTTGACTAGGCCCTAACGGGACTCATAGATGTTATTTATTAAAAAGTCTTCACTCGCTTCGCTGGTGTAGGTTTCACCGACCTTAGCAGGCCTTGAAAATTTACATTGCAGCCTCCGCTCACTACGGTCGCGCCTGTCGGATTTCGTAACTATATTTATGAATATCACATTTTCTTGAGAGATCAGAGCTTGAAATTATATTTTTGAAAACAACTTCACTATTTGTCGTCGTAGGCAGATGGGGTTGGTGCCACTAGATGCAGAATTGAAATATGCATGTTTTATTTCTAATTTAATGTGTTATAAGTTAAATAACACAAGATAGATGAACAAAAAATGTTTATTATGACTGCCATTTTTACATTAGTAATTGGATTTTACTGAATTCCAATGGGGTTTTATATGAGCACCCTATACCAAATTTCATGTTCCTAAGTTTGTTTTGTGCTTACGTACAGACAACGACGACGAACGGACGGTATGTCAAAAATCAGTTTTTCAGTTTCCCGAAGACATAAAACGTGAAGATCAGTCAAAAACAGAGGTCAACATTTTTTTCGATTACCCTTTGTGTACTGGGTAAGTAAAAATCAAAGAAACTATTTCACCTAATGGGGATTGTGTGAGACTGAGTCGGGCGAGACGAAATTTAGTGATCGTTTCCCCGCCACTGGAAACTTTCACGCAATATAACTTCCGAAATGACTGAAGCTATGACTCAGTCTCAATTGACAGTTCTGATAATAATCTATAGATTTAGTGTAAACAATATTAGTTTTGAGTTACTCTGGTAAAATTGTATTCAGTTGATATTAAAAATAAACAAATATCAACACACGGTCAGCTTTTTTGTCAAGTCAAAATATAGAAATTCTACAGTTAGAAACAGTGATCCAGTGATGTCCCTCAAACCCCTAACGAGAGAGTAAAACGATGTTGGAAATGAAAGAAAGGATTTCTAAATCGCTTCTTTAACGCCAGAATGTATGGAAATATATTTTGTACGATCACCGATCATGGAACGACATTGGGCGGCAGCTAGTGCGCGTGGACATATAGATACAGCATCCTCAAGGTAGGAATGTGTCTGGGGTGGAGAAGAACAGAGGGGCCCCACACTTTGTTTGTTTTGTTTACTTTCAGCGGTACAACCCCAATAAAAAAATATAGACCTCGTATGTTTTTGTGTTACGCGTACCCTACTATCGTTTCTTTTATCGGTGTAAATAAGAATAAAACATTTACAAAAATATGGTGAAAACCGTCTGATAAAATGTTCTTCTTTTCTCTATTATGATGGTTTCCTATAATTTTGTTCCTGGCATAAAGGATGAACGTTATATAACAAAAATTAATTAATTTTAGAAATCTATGTAAGGTTCATTTTCTTCCATTGTTGACTCAGCGTAACTGGAGTGTGCCGCCAAGGTCTCGTCGTGGTCTCACAATCCTTGACAGCTCTTGGCCCAAGACCATTAATTTTTTATGTAAATTTGCATAACATTTTTAATTCGTGTACACTTGTCTATATTACTTACCCAGTACCCGTATAAAAATATTTGGATATTCATTTTTTGACAGATCTTTCACGTTTCAGGTCATGTGACAGGTTTCGACATTCCCGCCGTTGTAGTTGAATACGATGTTGTCTGTACGTAAACACGATAACTGGTACAAAAATTAAAACTGACATAGAATTTAGTATAGAGGTGACTATAGTGTGCTCATATAGAAATTCAGAAAAATTGAATTGAAAATGTCAAAAAGGCGAAGGTTTAAAAAAACAGTCTTTTCATACACGCTAAATTAGATCAAATCTAACAGATTTCATAGCTACTTGTAATCGTACCAACCCCACCGCTATATGATGACAAACAGCTGTTATTGACAAAAATGTGATTTCAAACTCTAATTTCCTAAGAAAAAATGGTATTCATATAGTTACGAGATCCGGCAGACCCGCGTCATCGACACAAATGTAAGCTCCTTCACATCTGTAGAGCTTCGAGATCCGGCAGAGACACGTCATCGACACGAATGTAACTCCTTCACATCTGTAGAGCTTCGAGATCCGGCAGAGACACGTTATCGACACAAATGTAAGCTCCTTCACATCTGTAGAGCTTCGAGATCCGGCAGAGACACGTCATCGACACAAATGTAAGCTCCTTCACATCTGTAGAGCTTCGAGATCCGGCAGAGACACGTCATCGACACGAATGTAAGCTCCTTCACATCTGTAGAGCTTCGAGATCCGGCAGAGACACGTCATCGACACAAATGTAAGCCTTCACATCTGTAGAGCTTCGAGATCCGGCAGAGACACGTCATCGACACGAATGTAAGCTCCTTCACATCTGTAGAGCTTCGAGATCCGGCAGAGACACGTCATCGACACGAAAGTAAGCTCCTTCACAACTGTAGAGCTTCGAGATCGGGCAGAGACACGTCATCGACACGAATGTAAGCTCCTTCACATCTGTAGAGCTTCGAGATCCGGCAGAGACACGTCATCGACACGAATGTAAGCTCCTTTACATTTGTAGAGCTCCTTGGTCCGGCAGAGACACGTCATTGACACGAATGTAAGTTCCTTCACATTTGTAGAGCTCCGAAATCTGGCAGGGCCGCGTCATCGACACTAATGTAAGCTCCTTCACATATGTACAGCTCCTTGGTCCGGCAGAGCCGCGTCTTCGACACGAATGTAAGCTACTTCACATTTGTAGAGAAACGAGATCTGGCAAGGCCGCGTCATCGACACGAATGTAAGCTCCTTCACATTTGTAGAGCTCCGAGATCTGGCAGGGCCGCGTCATCGACACGAATGTAAGCTCCTTCACATTTGTAGAACTCCGAGATCCGGCAAAGCCACGTCATCAACACGAATGTAAGCTCCTTCACATTTGTAGAGCTCCGAGATCCGGCAAAGCCACGTCATCGACACGAATGTAAGCTCATTCACATCTTTAGAGCTCCTCGATCCGGCACAGCCGCGTCATTGACACGAATGTAAGCTCCTTCACATTTGTAGAGCTCCGAGATCCGGCAAAGCCACGTCATCAACACGAATGTAAGCTCATTCACATCTTTAGAGCTCCTAGATCCGGCAATGCCGCGTCATTGACACGAATGTAAGCTCCTTCACATCTGTAGAGCTCCGAGATCCGGCAAAGCCGCGTCATTGACACGAATGTGTAAGCTCCTTCACAACTGTAGAGCTTCGAGATCGGGCAGAGACACGTCATCGACACGAATGTAAGCTCCTTCACATCTGTAGAGCTTCGAGATCCGGCAGAGACACGTCATCGACACGAATGTAAGCTCCTTTACATTTGTAGAGCTCCTTGGTCCGGCAGAGACACGTCATTGACACGAATGTAAGTTCCTTCACATTTGTAGAGCTCCGAAATCTGGCAGGGCTGCGTCATCGACACTAATGTAAGCTCCTTCACATATGTACAGCTCCTTGGTCCGGCAGAGCCGCGTCTTCGACACGAATGAAAGCTACTTCATATTTGTAGAGAAACGAGATCTGGCAAGGCCGCGTCATCGACACGAATGTAAGCTCCTTCACATCTGTAGAGCTTCGAGATCCGGCAGAGACACGTCATCGACATGAATGTAAGCTCCTTCACATCTGTAGAGCTTCGAGATCCGGCAGAGACACGTCATCGACACGAATGTAAGCTCCTTCACATCTGTAGAGCTTCGAGATCCGGCAAAGCCGTGTCATCAACACGAATGTAAGCTCCTTCACATTCGTAGAGCTCCTTCGTCCGGCAGAACCGCGTCATCGACCCGAATGTAAGCTCCTTCACATATGTAGAGCTCCGAGATCTGGCAGGGCCGCGTCATTTTTCTGTACTACAACAGGGTTCACATTATATGATCATACACAAAATTAAACACGCCGTACGCCAACCTCAAGCTACACTTTACAAAATTTTAAAGACAGGAAGTTTTCATATTTTAAAGTTACAAACGCTAAAGTACAGCTCCTGATCCTGATCGTTATAAGAAATAATCTGCATAGTTTTGGGAGCACTTGGATGTCCTACGTATACTGACGAAGCTCTGTTGTTTTGTAAACAGGGAGGTGAACACAAAAAACTTACGATTCTGTTCAGAAACCAAACCGCAAGGGTTCTTTCCTACCAAAGATGTACGGCTAAGTGATGGTTTGATGTGGAATGTGGTGTAAACATGTTTTAGGCCCATTTTTCTTTAAAGACACTGTGACAATCATATTGGACTATGTTAGGTGATCAGTTAATGTCTGAACTTGACCTACTACAGCAAGCAAGACCCGAATGGTTCCACAAGACAGCGCACCATTTAAAGATGCATGAGGTAGGAATCAGAAACATTGAGCAGTGTTTGAATGCATTCACGATCATTTTGTTTTCCGTGTTGACCAATGTATTTTGAACAATGGACAGCACTTTGAAATAACTCTGTAAGATTTGTCTGTTCATTAAAAACTACGTTGTTATCAAATAAAAAAGTATTAACATTACTATTATTTTTTTGCTATATGTCCAGACTTTGATATTAGAAAACATAAGAAACGGTATAATTTACAAAACAAATAAACGATAATCCTGTTAAATGAATTAAGAATTATTTGATGGCCAGGACCAGTTTACTAACACACAAAATTCACTAAAATAAAGAATAGAATTGAAAACTCCAGTTCAACTTACAGTGACGATCATACAGTAGTGCTCCCTGATTGCTCCACAGCATCCGAAGAAGGCGATGAAGAAAATGAAGACACCAACAGAAATGAGGAGTGATGGAGCAGAGAAGTATCGATCGTCTAAGAAGGTTGAATACTCGCGGTAGGCACTCTTGATAGCAATACCCAAGCTGATGAGACCGATGCCGGTTATCTAAAAGTAAAAAATCATTAGGAATATCTGATTAGTGATTTTTAATTTGCAATTTTAAAAGATAACCTCAAAATTATAAATGAAAAAAAATTAGTAATAATAGTTGTTTTATTCTTTTTCACATTTAGTTATCAGTGTGTACTAACTTACTGAGAGTGTTACATATTTTCCAATATGGCAGCTAAATTTGAAATTTGTTATAGAACACTCTGTATTTTTTGCATATATGAATAGTATACAATTTTTTAAGACTTTTATTCTTAACATTTTTTTAAACTCAATGGCTTCGGAAATAGAGAATCGATAAATTTTGAAAAATAGCATGTTTTTCCTATGTTTAGGCACCATGTGTAGGTAATTTTAACTGTTCTCAAAAGTCTAATCACGTTATTTAAGAAACAATTTAAAGGGATAGTTAACAAAATTTTCGACAGAAAACAAGAATCAAAATTATCTGGTAATTGTATAAAACACCTACTGGTTTACAACAGTTTGTAGTTATTTCTGGATGTATAAGACCTTGTGAATAAGATACCTACCAAAAAAAAAAAAAGATTAAAAAAATTCAAATCCCTATTTTTAATGAAATTTAGCACTTTTTCCCAAACTTACTTGTACCACCAACGGCAACGGTTCAAAAGTTAGCTATTGTAACATTTTAGGTGGGAATCAATTATTTGTAGGTCTATCAAACGTTTATTTTTCTGAAATTCAAGTGCCTGTAATTCCTAAACCATTTAAAAAATACCTAAGAATAAAACATTCTTAAAATATTGTTTTAAACCTGAAAAAAACCATAAAATACTGGCTGTTCTATAACAAATTTCAAAGTTGGCCGCCATATTGGAAAATGGCGGCCGAATTTAAAAATTCTAAATTCATATTTTTAACGGGCATAACAAAAAATGTGCCGTTTCCAAAGTACTAATGGTGGCACAGTTAAAAAAGACACTGTATAATGACTTAGTTTAAAAACAGCTGTTATACAACCTCGACATTGTGTATATCACTAGCACATACAATAGATATCAGTCTCAGAATTATCTCGACATTTTAGATGTGGATAAACAACTCGCTTAGAGGTCAGTGTTTCGCCGAACAATAATGGGATAAAAATCTCAGGACTGGAGGTGGAAGGATCAAAGCTGTGAAGAAGCTTCATGTCATTGACCAAACCCTACCGAATCTGGTAACTATAGGAATATCACATTTTCATATTAAGGTTGGATATTACATTTTTGACAATAACTTCGCCATTTATCATGGGGTTAGTACCATTGAAATCTGAACATTTTTCACTTAATTTAGTATTATAAGTACGAGCTATTGACAACAATCTCCACCATTTTAAACATTTAAAATTTTATTTTTACTACAAGGACCATGAAAACAACTTTTATGTATTACATTCAGAGGATCTGCTTGTTTTAGTTGTAACAAGCTAGGTTTTACTATTTGATAAATATGATTCGTAAAATACATTTCTTCACAACAAACACTTTATTTGTAACATAACTACTTCAATGACAGAGTTACTATTTCAATTGTTACATCTTCTTGTCACTTAACCAGAACAGATAAGACTTCAACAATCATTGAAATAACGTCTTGTTACAAATAAAACTTTTTGTACAAAAATGTATTTTCTGTGTTGCTCATTCAAGTAAATATGATTTTTATTCATAAAATCGACCGTGCACAAAACGTTCTTACTCAACGCTCGAAACAAAAACAAATAAAATACCACACAATTTGTAATTTTGGGGAGTGGTAGCTGTCAAAACCAGAACACAAAATTCCATTTTCTCGCAATCGGCTACAACGTTTTTGAATAAATTTTATTTAAATAGTGTGTCTAAGGACCTAAACAAAACGTAAGGATTAAAAATTTCGGTTCATGAGTTATCAAACAAAAAATGAACCCTGGACGCCGCTACAGAAGTTTGAATATTTTAAAATCCGCAATATTGTTTGATATAGAATTTCGTTACGGTGTGAAGATTTATGTGCTAACTCGCATGTAATAGAAAATTATATTTATTAAGCAATTAGGGGGGAGGGGGAGACGAACCCGTGTTGGAGTAAGTCGTAACATTCACACATAAAAAAAAATCAGTTATTCAATCTTTTAGGACTATGTTCTTAGTTCATTTTCTCTTTTTAAGCCCAAAAAATAATTTTCTGGAAACCAACATGTTCGAGCGCGCTCGGTTACCCAGTCTGGCCTTCACGAATGACAAGTTCCGGATTCAATTCCTTTGGGGGCTCAAATATTTACAGAATGACCCAGCTTCGTAAGGACAAGTGGAAAGTTAAAATTACCAACGAACTCTGGTTGAGAAAGCTAGAACCACGGCGATGTGCTAACCACACATTTATCCGACTGAAAAAAACAGGCCTAGGCTATTTTTCAGCTGTTGTGCCAAAAGAGTAGCCTAACCAACATGTTCTGTTTAAGGGGAAGGGATCTTTTAAGCATCTAGGTTTCTTAACCTACTTTAACAAAATTTGTTCAAAATATTTAAATTTTATTAAGTTTCGATCTTGTTCCATCCAATTTTGTGTTATGAAACAAAACTGAAGGGGGGGGAAATGTGTGGAAATATGATTCAAAATAGGCTCTAAAATTATTAAAACCGATCAAAACTTTTGAGTTAGTTTTAACCATCTTAGCAAAAAAAATCAAACTCATAGATGATCAAACAAATAGACAAAAATGAATTTTTTGACATCAGCATTATTTTTATGCACGGCGCGACGGTTCATTATGTTAGCGCAATAATTTGGAATTGGGTGCAGGACATTAGGTAAATTTAAATATTCCATTAAACATGTGAAGTAAAAAGTTTCATTTACCGTTTTTATTTTTTTCGGAACGAATTTACAACTTTGCAAATGGACGAGACGTAAGTGCAAGATTTGGTCAACACATTTTGAAGTAATCTTTTACCAGTAAATAAAAAACCGAACTTTATTTTGTAATTTTTAAATTATTGATTTTAACGCTATTACGTTTTTTACCAGCAAGTATTGAAAATACAATAATATTTCAAGTAAAAAATATATGACCTAGACTGAGAATCGAACCCAGGAACTAAGGCTTTACGCGCCAATGCACTACCAACTGAGCTATCCTAGTCGCTTCCCAGCACAGTCTAGGTCGTATATTTATCACTTGAAATATTATTGTATTTTCAATGCTTGCTGGTAATACTAAGTAACGTAATAGCGTTAAAAACAATAAATTAAAAATTAATAAATACATCTGTAAGGGCTGCAAAATGAGTAAAATTAATTTCAATGTCATAAATGCGAGGTAATTAATTAGATAACTCAAAATTCCAGCAATAAATCAAAGTCAAGTGAGAAGTTTACACCCTTTGTATATTTTGGAAACTAAAACTAGTAATCTAAGAAAGGATCACAGGGCTGTCAAAATAACTATGACTATAATATACCTACAAACATACTAACATAAGAAACGTTGAACTCAGATCATACACTGGTCAAAGTGTATTAGATTATAACTGAAAACTTCCTTTGGCACGTTTTTGCTGAGGAGTGGACGTAAGTGAACCGTCACGCTCGGGTCGGTTACGCTGAATCGGGTTTACTCGGCTCCACTCGACATCAAGTGCGCTCGGATCGGTGACGCACTGAATCGTCTATACTCGGCTAGAGTCGTCTCAGCCACGTTTACTGTCCGACAAGAAGTGCATCGTTCCAATGTTATTGTAAATTATCAATGTAATATTTAAAGTGTTTACAATTTATGCTGTACTTTACTTATAGAGAAAAAATTATTTTTAGATATTTAAATAAATTTGAATCTAAACTATTTATAACATGTTTTAGCTTCCATAAAACTATTGTTTCATTCTTAGAATATAAGTAATTCACAAATAATATGAATGTATATCTTGTAACTAACATCGCTTTATGAGTACAGACATAAAAAGATAATAAAACTTAATTTTTTATTTTGTAATATCCACTTTTTATTAGTCTAGCCGACCAATGGTTTCGCCTGCTAAGGCAAGGTTTCTGACGAGGCTGTATTACAGACTGAAGAAAAAAAGAAAAAAACAGAAAACCTTAAAACTAGAGGGTGGGAGTTTTCAATATTTTAAATAGGGAAACAGAGTGTAGGCCGGCATTTTATTGCGGTAATAGTTTATGTAAGATTTTAAATCATTCTAAAGATAAAATTAACAAAATGTTGAGAAGTGGTGTATATAAGATAACTTGCAAAATATGTAATTCATGTTATGTAGGTCAAACAGGACGTAATTTTAAATCTAGATTAAGTGAACATGAAAGAAGTTGGCGGTTATAGTCTGTATGAAGTAACCTGTCTCCTGACCCTCCAGCTACCTGGGACAGGCCCGGGCCATTCACCGGCACTCGGCGTCGCCCGCAGTTGTTTACCTAATTAGTCGCCTATAAGCTTCCCCACTAGCTTAAGTAACTTTTTTACCTAAATCATAATTTCCGAAATGTTATCAAATATTTGAAAAGTACATAAAAAAATAAGATCAACGATACTAAACAAGGGCAAATTTGATAAAAACTAACAATATAGAGGTAATAAGAAATATAGAAGTAGTCTGTTTAAATCTTGTAATAATAAAGTTGGTTTTATGTAACAATATGACAATGAAATTACGTTATATATTACAAAAATAATAAATATTAACTATTTACATTAACTACTGTACTACAAAGTTATAGGCACAATACAAATAATATCTTACAAACTGTTATAAGAATATTCTAGACTATAAATTATGTTTATTTTAGATGAATATGGGGTCAGGGTAGTTTTCATTAGCGCAGTTTGTTGATTCCAGCGAGGGGCCATCACGTACCATGAATCTGCAAGTAAAGAAGGGCTGTAAAATATGTCAATTAAATTTAAGGCTCGGCTGTACCTGTCGGCCGGATGCGTATATTCCCATAAGACTAATGTTAAACCTTAAACCATTTTTCTGCTGTATCTTTCGCCGTAGAACAATAATTTATGTGTCATATGAAAGATGTGGTTAATACGCAGTAACATTGCTTTTCAGTTTTTTTACCAGGTTAACCGTTTTATCAATATTAATCTCTAAAAATGATAACAATTTGCAATTTGTTATCATTTTAAACATTATCATTAAAATTTAACATTAGTCTTATGGGAATATACGCATCCGGTCCACGGGTACAGCCGAGCCTTAATAAGATAGTTTATATTTTTTTTAAGAAAAATCAATCATGAAAATGTCTCTATTAAAAAAAAAAAAAATAGGACTAATAATTCTAACCCACATTTTAGAATTTTATTACTTATTATTTATTACTTGATTGTTAATAAGTTAATATTTGTACAAAATTACCTTTATTTTTTTATCTTTGAGCTCGAGTACGAATATTGTTCCCCAAGTTGATAGGCTATTTTAGATGTCAAATATAACACTAATAAAAACTTCCATGGTTTATTTTTATTTTTGAATAGTAGTTGTTTGGAAATTCGTTTAGTTTAGTTGATTATGTTAACTGTGCATTTATACCTTAGAATCTGAGAATATATGTAAAAATAAATTCAAGATTTTATCATACCTGATTACTCCAGAGGTGCCACTCCCATGTCGGGATCGCCGTCACTATCGAATAGGGCCACTGATGGTTTCTCCATCAGAACTTTTCTGTTGTTTAATTTTTTCCATTTAAAACCAATAGATTTTAAAACTCTAGCCAACGTCTGTATGCAGCCATGAAACAAATCAGTTGTGCCTAAGCTTGTTTTTAGTTTTCGGAGGGTCGGCACTTCTCGGCGTCTATAATAGTTCATTATATGGTTTCTGATTGCATTTTTTTGAAAATCATCTACCTCGGTTACAATTGATTTAAAAGGTGCTTTCCTCTTCGGAGTAGACAGCTTAGGAACATTGTATGTCCCAGGGCTGTCGTTTCTCACACTGGTGTCATTACTTACTGAGGCCGTTGTGTTTTCGTTATGGAGTAAGTTTTGGTCCGCTTCTTGAGTGTTATGGTCTGTGTTTGCTGAGATGGCTTCTTCTTCCCGTGATTCTTTTAACTGCAACCTTATGCGGCTCAAAGTTCTTGTGGAAATATTGCAAGCTGCGGCAACTCTTTCGGACACCTTTTTAACATCTAATAACGGTCCTTTATTGTCACGTTCGCGCTCGAAGTATTGTAAAACAGACGCAATAATCGTTCTTGCCTGAGAGTTGTATGCTGTCCCAGCACGCTTATCAATTGATGGTGGCATATTCGGAAATACAAATTTACAACAAAAAACTTATTTATATATGTCACTTTATACTAGTCAATAAAAATGAAATCATAAACAATAACAACACTCACGGAAAAAATCAATCTAGTTTAAAAATTAACTACTAACATTTAACACGATGTTTCTCTGGCTAACACTCACTTTGAACTGAACTGAATACTACCCTCATCCCTAGACACTAATAACTTGTTGATTACTCATTTCTTGGAAGCATATTACGGTATTTACATCCACCCTGAGTCAGACGTCCGCTGCGGAAGTCCAATGTTCCAAGTGACGGCACCGTTATGACGCAAAACACAAGTTTTCCTTGTGACGCTCGTTACATGAAAACCACGTGACTTATAAATGATACTGAAATATTATTTTTGTAATATGTAATGTAATTTCATTGTCATATTGTTACATAAAACCAACTTTATTATTAAAAGCTTTAAACAGACTACTTCTATATTTCTTATTCCCTCTATAATCTATTGTTTGTTTTTTATCAAATTTGCCCTTGTTTAGTATCGTTGATCTTATTTTTTTATGTACTTCTCAAATTTTTGATAAAATTTCGGAAATTAAGATTCGGCTAAAAAAGTTACTTAAGCTAGTGGAGAAACTAAAAGGTGACTATTTAGGAAAACAGCTGTGGATGTCGCAGAGTGCAAGTGAATGACCTGGGCCTGTCCCAGGTAGTCGAAGGGTCAGGAGACAGGTTACTTCATACAGACTGTAGGATATGAAGATTCCAGTTTTTCAAATCATTTAAGAATACATCAAGTGTCTGAATTTAATTCCAGTGTAGATTTTAAAATATTACATTTTAATAATAAAGGTAGGAAATTGAATGCTTTGGAGAGCTTAGAAATTAAAGGAATAAGATACTGTAATCCTAATTTAGTTTTAAATGACCAGTTAGATTTGTATAACTCTCCATTGGTAAAACCTTTAAAAGTCATTTGTACTTAGAACAATCAACTGGTTTTCCCAATATATATTGTTCCTATGGTCATTGCCCAGGCCGGGTATTTCCCCAACCTTCCATTCATTGTATCCTAACTCCCACCCTCTAGTTTTAAGGTTTTCTGTTTTTTCTTTTTTCTTCAGTCTGTAATACAGCCTCGTCAATGCCTTAGCAGGCGAAAGCATTGGTCGGCTAGACTAATAAAAAGTGGATACAGTATTACAAATTAAAAATAAAATTGTGTTTTATTATCTAAACATGGAATTCCACCAAGAACCATCGGTCTCAACAGTAATGAAAATTAGAGTACAGACATAAGAATAAATAATTTTATATGAGAATATTAATATCAACTTGTTTTTGATTCACCGAACTAATACGCACTAATCCTATATATAACATAAATGTAAATATAATATAAAAATGAGGGATATATAATTATATATATGTTAAAATTGGAAAATTAGAAGTTTTCACTTCTATCGTGTGGTCATAAGCAAACACCCACATTTTTTAGTTTTAGGTTAATTTCTAAAATAGTCCAGTGATGTTATGTTGGCCTTTTTCATATTTGTAATGTAAATTTTTCACAGCAGTTTTTGAAGTTTTGATTATTTAGATAATGACAAAAAGTTACATAAAAGATGTGTATACTTATATCCAAATCTGGACTCATTACAAAGATATTTTATTTTAGAAAAAAAAATTTTAAATAGACAAAATATACAGGGATGAAGATTTTTAGATGTAGTTTACAGGAACGTTTCTCTTATAAATGAATGACTGTAAAATATAGTGATCAGCTACAATGTATATGTGAGTTGGTATTAAATGTTCCTGTTCATTTTAATTTAATCATTGCTATTGTAGTGCAGGTAAGCTTACATTAGCAACAGCTGTTCAACCAGTACAATAGGTATTCAGCTGTTGGCATGACGTGCAGAGTGCGTGTACAACGTGAATAGTTGACGAGTTGTTTTATCAGCGATGCATAAATTATCAACATAAATATTAGAAAATATTTCGTTGAACATGCAAGAGGATCTTCTATTGAGTAGAGTCACTATGGGATATTGACACAGAGTTATTTTGTAAGCTTTAAACAAAATTATATATTTCAATTAGAGAGTGCACAAACTTTCTAATAATTACAAAATGAAGACAAATTGATATGTCCACCGCAGTACTTAACTATACCCTTCATACAATCTAATACCAGTTTATCCTCTGAATGTAATATCTAAAAGTTGGTATCTTGAGCCCTGTAGGAAATGTTAAATTGTATTGGTCGGTCAATAATACAAGGATAATTGTGTTTAAAACAGTAGTGTCACAGCTTTCTTGACGTTGATGTCGGGAAGGCCCTAACGAGTCTCATACATTAATTAAGAACAATCTCCACTTGGTTCTTCATGTCAGTGTCTCGAGTCTGACGCGCTTCAAAGCTGTAAAGAGCTTCCATTCACTCCACTAGTGTCGGTGACTAGGCCCTATATTTTTTGTCAGAGTTTGAAATTACATTTTACACTATAACTTCGCTATTTGTCATCGTGGAGCTGTGGGGTTGGTACCATTACATATACAATTGTATTTTGCAAATTTTCGTGTAATTTACTATACACGAGATATGAACAAATAACTGTTTAAATGACATCCATTTTTACGTTTTCAATTAGATTTGTCTAAATTGCAATGTGAGCACATGATAGTCTTCTATAACAAATTTCATGTTCCAATCTGATTTTTGTGGTGGCTCTATCATGTTTATAGACGACGGATGGACGAATTACCGAAAATCACTTTTCTGTTTTCTAACGCCATGAAACGTAAAGATTAACCAAAAACGGAGGTTATAAAACTTGTCCTATACATTGTGTACTGAGTAACTAAAATCATTTATTTCAACTGTCAACCTATACAGAGTGTTTCAGAACTCCTGTCGGATATTTTAGAGGATTGTTCCTTGGTCAAGACAAACATAAAATATCAGAGAAACATATGTCTAAAACGATTGGTTTTCCAGATATCCACCATTTTGTTTTTTTTTACAAAAAACTTTAGAAATAGACAACATACTGAGTTCAGATTTGGCATGCACATTTGTTATGTTATGTTTTACATGCGTACCAAAAACAAATAAGTTATTTCTTATAATTTTCAAAATGGCTGCCTTAACGTCGAATATCTCGAAAACCGTAGAATTTAAAAGAGACAAAAATTTCCCTTTTTAATGACAAACCAAATGGATTTTGAATTTTGACTGTAGCTCGAAGGATAGTAAATCCGGCATACAGTACCAGCACACTCAAGCCACTGATCTTGTGCTTTCTTTAGATTGACATCAAACGTTTCCAGAACATCTTCCTCAAATTCTACGCTACGAACTGTCCTAGGCCGTCCAGTGTCTTTCAAGCTAACTTCAAATGACACTACTTCCCTCAAGCACAATATCAACAACTCGAGTGCTAGTACTGTATGGAGGATTCTTCGGGAAGAGAACCTTCAACCCTTTCGCTTTCATAAGGTCCAGTCTTTGCTTCCACATGACTACACTACAAGTGTGAACTGCGTGCAATAGTTTTTGTAACAGGATATTGTTAACCCAAACTTTCTCCATAAGAAAATGTTTTCTGATGAGGCAACCTTTACCAGGGACGGAATATTCAATTCCCGAAACAATTCTGGATAATCCCCACCCAATCGACATGCGTAACCACCAGCACAAATTTGTCGTGAATGTTTGGGCTGGCATCCTCAGTAACCAAAGTAATTGGGCCCTATATTCTGCCAAATCGGCTTAATTCGCATAGTTATCTTGTTTTCTTGAGAAAGAGAGTCATTCTTCCGGAACTCTTGGAGCATGTTCCTTCAGAAAGCAGCTATGACGGCGGCTTGGCTCATTTTGGAAATATTGTAAGGGATCATTTGGATACGGCCTATGACCAGCGATGGACCCGTCTTATGGCCTCCTCGTTCCCCTGATCTTAACCCTCTGGATTTTTTCTTTAGGGATCGGATGAAAGAGTTAGTCTACAACATGCCTGCAAAGGAAGAGGATGACCTCGTTGCTAGAATTGCTGCCGCGGCTGCTGCCATACAAGATGTCATACATAGGCCTATTCGAATTATTTTTATTTTAAAATTACACATGGCCGCCATTTTGAAGTGAGACAAGTAGGAATACTCCTGTGCATTGTCGGAAAATATGAAGGGGAAAAAAAGAAAAGAAAAAACTTAGCAGAAGATGGTGTGATTTCTCTCAACTGGAGCAGAGAAAGGAAAGGAATTTTTAATTATTTATAGAGATATTTTTATTATTACCTGAACAAATCTTAATGATCAACTTTTTTATTGTTGACAGCTGTTTCGGCTACTTGTCAGGCATCATCAGAACTTGCATACGAAAACGCTTTTAATACATATATATATATATATATATATGATAATTTTTTTTTTAATTGGTAAAAAAAAATACACACATTTAAAAGTTAATATTAATTTCTCTCATAGCAATAGAAGCACTTCACATTTTAATTTTTAACTAGCTACGTAGAACAAAATCATGAATTTAAAACTTTTTGTACTATTTTAATAATACCTTTTTCAAATATAAATATTAAAATAAATAAATAAATTTACGTCAGAAGATTGGTATCACGTATAACATCCTGGAATATTTGCCATTCCCTTTGATTCGAGTCAAAAAGACTGACACGTGACATACGTTGTACTGTACGGACACACTGATTGGCAAACCCTATTTGACCACGATAATACTTGGCGATAAGACTTTAACCTCAATTTGTCAACTATAGCCTACTAAACTGTAAAAATAACTAAATAAAGAGAAAGCGTTTGAATATTATTTTGAACTACATTCAATTTTAGGTTTTTTAAGCAAATAATAACTCCACAACTTCAGTATTACACACAAAAATGAAAATAGTAAGAATAATTATTGTTTTTAATTTAAAAATATTCTTTTCATTTCTAAATTAGGGTTTATGGAAACAAATTGTGAATGTTAAAAATCTAATATATGTACATACGAATACAAAACTTGTCTTTAAATTGCAAATTTTACAATGATGCATTCATGAAAAATTTCAATCTATGGATAGAGAGTGACGAAAAAAATCCTGTAACTCCTGGGTAATTTCTAACCTTCGCCACACTTCATGGTAAAAACATTCTTGACCCCTTTTTAATGGGGCTTAAAGGGGAAACCTTATTTTTTTTAAAATAGCAACTCTCATCGTGTGACATAATATCATTTTGATAGGTATACAAAAAGACGAATTTTAGACTATTGAAAAACTCTACAATATCTCTAACCAGAATTATGGGGCTAGAAGATAAATTTTGAGTTTTCCATTTTTAATAGATATATTAATAGAAATAAAAGAAAGAGAAAAAAACAGATTTTTTACAGCAAACTTTATTTCAACCAAAATAGTAATTGGGACTTATTCATACGGCATCAGTTTCATCTTACAATAATTATTTAAAAAATGATATGTCACATGATGGTTAACAAAAATCCCCATTGGTTCCCCCTTTAAAAATTGAGACCTGTTTGCTAAAATTGGAAAAATACATAACAGCATGTTCATTTAGTTAAGTCCGATGTTAAAAAAATTAATCGGCGTTTTGGTTTTTTTTTATATTATTATCCATGACAAATAGAAAACTCTCAAAATTTGTCTTTTAGCCCCCATAATTTCGGTTAGGAGATATCGTATACTTTTACAAGACACTAAAATTATTCTTTTTTTTTTATGTCGTTCAAGTAGGTATGTCACAAGTTGGGGGTTGGCATTTGAAAAAAATTAAGTGCTACCCTTTAACCCGCCTTAAAAAGGGGGGAAAATATGTTTACTCCATAAAAAATAAAGACTTGTCCTATGAGGATTGGCGAAGGTTTCATCTTGACTTGTTCAGAAATTACCTAAAGGTTGCAACACTCTTTTCCACTTCATATAAATAAATGTGACCTGACTGACTGAACCATCATCAATACACAGCCAACACTACAATATCGAGCCAATTGGAATTTTCAGGAGAAGTCTCATATATTTAATGTTCATTAAGCAAGGGTTTTCAAAAATTCTGATTCTAAAAGGTCTAAATTTACCCTAAGGCCTAAACTCATTTATCAGTTTAGGCCTATTCCCAGAGAAACAAGACGTAGGGAGCTGAAAATTCGGATGGGGGTATGTCTTACATATTATATGTTCACTAAGAAAGGGGTTTCAAAAATTCTGATTCTAAAGGCCTAAATTTACCCTAAGGCTATAACTCATTTATCAATCTTTTCCAGGGAAACAAGACGTTGAGAGCTGAAAATTCGGATGTCGGTATGTATTACTGTATATGTTCACTAAGAAAGGGTTTTCAATCATTCTGATTTTAAAAGGCCTAAATTTAGCCTAAGGTTATAACTCATTTATCAGTCTATTCCTAGGGAAAGAAGACGTTGAGAGCTGAAAATTCGGATGTCGGTATGTATTATATGTTCACTAAGAAAGGGTTTTCAATCATTCTGATTTTAAAAGGCCTAAATGTAGCCTAAAGCTATAACTCATTTATCAGTCTATTCCTAATTTCCTAGAGAAAGAAGACGTTGAGAGCTGAAAATTCGGATGTCGGTATGTATTATATGTTCACTAAGAAAGAGTTTTCAATCATTCTGATTTTAAAAGGCCTAAATTTAGCCTAAGACTATAACTCGTTTATCAGTCTATTCCCAGGGAAAGAAGACGTTGAGAGCTGAAAATTCGGATGTCGGTATGTATTATATGTTCACTAAGAAAGAGTTTTCAATCATTCTGATTTTAAAAGGCCTAAATTTAGCCTAAGGCTATAACTCGTTTATCAGTCTATTCCCAGGGAAAGAAGACGTTGAGAGCTGAAAATTCGGATGGCGGTATGTCTTTTATATTTAATGTTCACTAGGAAAGGGTTTTCAAAAAATCTGATTCTGAAAGGCCTAAACACATTCAGTCTATTCCACAGGGAAATTAGACGTAGAGGGCTGAAATTTCGGATGGCGGTAGGACTATATATTGTACACTAGGAAATGGTTTTCAAAAATTCTGATTCCAAAAGGCCAAAACCCATCTATCAGTTTATTCCTAGGGTAAACAAGACGTAGAGAGCTGAATATTCGCATAGCGGTACGTCTTATATATTTAATGCTCACTAAGAAAGGATTTTCAACAATTCTTTGTTGAAAGAAAGGGTAATTCTGATACTAAAAGACCTAAACCCATTTATCAGTTTATTTCCAGGGTGACAAAATATAGAGCGCTGAAATTTATCATGGCGAAATGTCTCATTCGTTCAATGTTCACTATGAAAGGGTTTTCAAAAATTCTAATTCTAAAAGGCCTAAACAATGACAATATTTTCTTGTTCGTCATATAGCCTATGTGTATGGTACATAGTAGGCTATGACTAATACTTTGAGCTTCCGATGCCGTCTGATTTGATTTAAAGAAATAATTGTTGCAAAAATATTTCATAATTTTCTCACACACCCATCTACAAATCAAAAAATAATATTCATCACTATCTTCCCAAAAATGTCTCTATATTGTCTGTCCCCCCCCCCCTCAGTGTAACTTTCTGTATTACCAAGTTTTCCCCAAGCATTCCTTACTATGCCTATAAGTAGGTGTAAAACGGTCCCATTTTACAACTATTTTTGATATTAATACCTGATAGAAATAAAATTAGTCAAATTTGGTGAAAGAATTCACGTACCAAATTTTGTTTCGGTTCATAAAACTATTGATAATTAACATTTTTAGTATTTGGAGGCATATCCTTTCTTTAAAATCGTGTATTTTCCTTGTATACAAAATTAAATACTAAATCTATACATGCCAAAATTGTCTTCAAGCTTATTAACGCTATTTTGTAGGAGTCTATCACACACACAAGCACACATACTAATAGATATTTATTTCAAGTTCAAACTAGATACAAACTGAATTAGATTTTCTCAAAAACACACTTTAGTTTCTACACACGCTGAAATTGTTTTAATAAAGTAGGTTCATTTAAAAAAAGTTTTAAAATAAACAAATAAAACTAAATAGGCCTAAACTAAATAATAAATTTATGAATACCTATAGGCCTAAAGGTTTTCAAATAAATCGTGAATGAGAAACATTTTGGGGTTATGGTCAATATAAAAACACAAAACACCCAAACTTAATAAAAAAAAACACCTAACTTAATAATAACGTAATAAATAACTGGGTCGTTATTTGAGGATAATTAGACCCAGTTATGCAATCTTTTAAGAGCAGATTTCCCTTTCAATAATTAGCTACTGGTTTAGGCCTATCGTTTACAAATTTTGTACCTTCGTGATATAGATTGAAAATTGCAGGTAATTAAAAATAAACATATTTATTCTAGTTATTAACATATGTAATAACCAAGACTAAGCATATTTTTAAATGACTATAAGATACGAAATAATCCCTTTGATTGATTAACGTTATTTATTTTAAAACATGCAGAATAAGGATAAATTACAATCTACTTACAACAAACACCAAATTAAACACGAAAAGCAGGTATTTCATTCCCTTAGAACTCCAAGTCCTCATTGTGGAATATTTTGTTCTCAAGAAATTGGTAAGACAAGTTACAGCAGATGTTGAGTCTGTAATTCCAACACGCAAAACAAGTTGCTCACTGAATAGTGAATAACAGAATAAGTAACGTCACAAATCAACTTGTTTACAGCCTGAAGAATCACAACCATGTGTTCCTGGCTGCAAGTGCAAAAACGACGTGGTTATGGTGGGGATAACCGCCAGATGGGCGTGATTTCCTGTCTGAACAGAAGTATTTCAAACTTGTTTGTTATGTCACAGACCACAGTCTGTCATGAAACATTCTTCGCTGAAACTTTTCTATTTATAAAGATCTTAATCTTACAACAACTGACTTGTATCAAGATAAATAAAATTACATTTTACATGGAATTAAACATTTTTTAAAGTTTTGAATACAGCAATCCAAATTTCTGGAATTTAACATAATCCATTTTGTGTTACCTGCATTTCACGAGTCCACTCACTGCTCTTTTATATGGGAGTTCTCAATAGAAATATGTCATAAATACTCTATCTGATTTTCAACATCAATAATATTGGCATTTGGCTTGGCGTCGTCTGATTTTCCATTAGAACTTGTTAAGAGCTTCGAACCCTGTTGATGACGTTAAGTTTTGCAATATGATACCTACTCCTCCGTCTTCATTAGAGTTGTAATAAGCTTTGTACTTTAAAAAATGAAATGTTTCTAAACCTATTAACTGGTAAATATAATATTTAACAATCTACAAAAAATACAACTGTTTTTATCTTCATCTTCAGTTTATATTCCATCTAAATTTTAATGTTTTAATATTACTTAAAAACAGAAGAAGGACCTAACCTAATTTTGTGTTATAGTTGTTAAATAATCCAAGCCTACAAAAAGTTAATTTATTTCAAACTGGAATTCATAACATCATAACAATCACAATACATTAGATTAGATCATACTGGTCTTATTAAAACATTAAAATTTCAGTTGGAATACTAATTGTAAAGAAATAAGTTTAGTAGCATCTATAACCAGTTTTATTGTTTGCGGACTTGGAATAGTTTGTTTGCGTTAGTTTTTTATTGAACCATCAATAACCCCGAATGAAGAACAGATGGCAATATAAATATTATGAGAATTTTCCACTACAAAGTAAACAATGGGTTAATGAAACATAAGTAACTCCCGAAGAGTTCAAGTGTTGGGTGAAATATGAAAGTTAACCTAACCTGCCGTTGACACTAAATATTTATCAAATAGCTTGTAAACATCATTTCTAATAAAATTATTTATTAAAATGTAATGGCTTTTGAGATTGATCTAACCAAGTTTTGTTATTCACAAACAAATCACATCTGTTATGTAACTTACAACATCACTTAAATTACTATAGGCCTAATGTATAGTTTTAGCGGAACTTCTTTAGCAGGGAATCGAAATCTCTAAAACCTATTTCATAGATCATAATTTTATTTTTTACATACTTAGGGAAGAAACCGGATATTTCAATTTTGATTGAGAAAATAGTTTTAAAAAATACACTAGGCGTGTACATAGTCACTTTAATTTCAAGTAAATTTACTAACAATTTTTCTAAGTTTATTTACATTTGATTAATTTTTTATAGAATTTTTATTTTATTTGAAAGTAATGTATTTACTCAGACAGTACTTTGTTCCTCCCCAGTCTATGACATTTCATATAAATAAATATATATTAGCTTAAAGTAACGAAAGTTTCATTCTCCTACAGGATAGGTTAGATTTTTAATTAATTTTCAAACTGTTTGACGATCTTTATTAGTTTACACATACCAGTAGTTTTGTGAATGGGCATTACGTTGATTTTGGGTTTTTTGTGATCTAGACATTAAAAATACGTACGTTTCTGGGAAGTCGTCTAATAAGTAAAAATTGACTATTATAATTTAGATATAATGTAATTAAAATTGTAAGTTTTATATTTTTGAAAATGCGTTTTCATGACTTGCCACAGAAAGTAAAGATTTTAGCATGTACTGCCCTGGAGTTAGGCAGAAATTAAATAACTTTGTTTAATCATGTTTGAACTAGGGAAATAAATACTTATTTTCAAGAAACAAACTGTTTATTGTTTAAATTTCCTGCGTTTATCGAATGAAGAAAACCCGAACCAGTATTAATCTATCGTTAACATAAACGCTATGCAATGCAGGTAGGGAGCGTGCATACCACAGTTCGTGACAAATTACTTGTAAATGTTCAAGACAATAAAACAACTAAAGTAGCGGTCAGAAAAACATTTGTTAAAAGATAAAACTTGGAAAATATGCAGGATCTACTTGTTTTTATTGTAACAAATGTTAATATTTTATATTGATTTATACTGGTAGACTGGTTGAAATGTCACCTTCAAATCGATATAGATGTCAATGGGATAGCGTGTGATCTGTAAGTCAGTGGATCTAACTGGCTGGCGAGAGCTGACTGGTAGGTTCTGAGTTTCTTGCCTCCTAACAATCTCGGTGGCCGGATCGTTTATGCCGAGCTTTAAACTAGTAGTTCTGAGACATCGTTACTAGTATTTATATATTCAACGTAGCTATTGCGATAATGACATTGAAGGGACTTATTTAAAAAAAATTTCGACATTTACCAGACTTTAATCTTAAAATACAAATTATGATTTTGGGATAATTTCGATTACAATCTTAGATCTTATTATTTGACTTTAGTCTCGAAATTTGTATGATGTTAATTACGTTATTGAGTGATTGTAGCAACGACTTTATGTTTTATACTGTGTTTTTGCTGATTTATATGTTGCTTTTAATAGAATTAAAAGAATCTTAATAGATTAATTCCTAAGCAGTTTGAGGGAACATTTTTTTCACAAAAAATTAATGTTGTTTAGAAATAGTTGTATTTTTGTGGGTTCAGATTTAAAATGCGCTAGTGCTGGGGGAATCAAAACATATAACATGGTATGTGTTTATATTTCTTGGAGTTGCTAGAAGTGGACAGTTAGATGACTGCACCAGGGCATCTAATTTATGAACTTCAAACCATAGCATGGCTCTGGCTAATGCATCTAGTATGTCATATTAAATAGTTGTTGGAACCAAGATGAATTAGTGGAGTAGTGATAGTATTTAAAATTCCTAATTATAACCAAACCAACATATTATGAAACAACGTAAAAATAACAGTACAGTATAGTCAAAACAATCCCAAGATTTCGTCCCTTCAACTTTGTCATGCGCAAACTACATCTAGCAGCGTCACAGATACACACAACTTTAAAAATTGAGTTGCCAAACTTCAATCTTTCTTCAGACACTTCGTTTTTCTGTATTCTGTAATCTGTATAAATAGTGGTGAGGGGGCTTTTATTTATGCTGTTGAAAAATGATGATCGTTGTTGGTTGATCTTCTAATTAGGTTATGTTTTATATGTTATTACGAAAGTTAAGTTATAGGTTTCATTTGTTGCCCTAATAAAATTTAAAAAAATATACAATGGGAAAAAGACAACATCAAAAAGATAAATTGTAAGCTAATAGGATAATCTATATTTTAGAACATATTGTAATCTTTTAAGCTAATAGGATTAACCTAGTGCATTGTTTGATTTTGATTCATATATTTAGCTTAATCATTTCTGAAAGGATTATCAGTGAGTTTTTATTTTATAGTGTGGGTGTTTGTTGTTTGAAGAGTTAATATAAATGGAGAATTAAGAGTAAATATGTATTGTTGCTGTCCAAGTAATTTTAGTGCAAAGTATCAGCGTCTTCCAAATACAGTTTTGGTAAATATGTATTGATGTTCACCAAACGATTTTATTTGCGAAATCTCGGTAATTCCTCTTCAAAATAGCGGTTTTTTTCATCAATAAGATACTCCTTTTCCAAACAAATGGTTTTTTTGTCTCTCACAATAAATTATTAACAAACATAGAAATTAACAAATTTCAAACATATTCAATCGTATAGCCATATTGAAATCACTCGTGGAGTGCATACACACATCATTTACTTCTATGATATAAGATTCATGACGACTAGGTCTTTGAAGCCCAGACCTAGTAAATAGATATAGTATAGAACTATAGGTCAAGTATATATGAAATTTACCTTCCTTGACCTATATAGTTCTTTAACTAGGGTTGAAACTCTCCGATATCAAAGAGGAGTAATTCACACTTATTACATGACATCATTGATACTAAATGATAATATATAGTTTGACATTTCTTAAAAACAGAACTATTTTCACGGAATAAAAAAAAAATCAATTAATTTTACTTAAAATTGATGAAATAGTTGTTGAAATAACCTCAAAATGCCATAAAACAGTAATTTTAAATCGTTTGGACAGAAATAATTAAGTGTGGAAGATAAAAAGTGAAATGTGTGGAAAAGAAGTATCGAAATGATGGATGAAACACTATTTTGAAGAGGAATTGCCGAAATTTTGCACTAAAATCCCTTGGACAACATCAATAGATATTTACCACCCTTTTTTCCATCATTTTGATAATCCTTTATAACACAGATCACTTTTTATCTTTCACAATTCGTTATTTCTGTCAGAAAACAGCAATTCAAAATCACGATTTTTTAGCATTTTGAGGTGTTTTCCACAACTATTTCATCAATTTTCAGTCAAATTTATCGATGTTTTTGTGTTTTTGTTCACCTGCGAAAATGGTTCTGTTTTAAGAAATCTCAAACTAGATGTCATTTAGTATCAATGATGTTGTGTAATAACAGGTCAAGAAAGGTCATTATATATATTATATATATATATATATATATATATATATATATATATACCTTACTTGACTTATAGTTCTTTTAGTAGGTCTGGTAAGGTATATATATATATATATATTTGGAATCCTTAAGAGTCCTAGTCATCATGAATCTTAAATCATAGAAGGGTAGTCATATGAACCTGTGAAAGTTATTGAGTTATTGTAGTGCGCATGCACCCCACGAGTGATTTCAATCTGTGTAACTTTGAAACCTAGATGCAATAGCCCGAGTGTATAGTTTAGAATGTCAAAAAATGCTCAATTTTGATGATTTTAAAGTGAAATAAGGTATTGTGTAAGATAAAAATTATAGGCCTACGGTGTAATAAAAGGTGATGAAATTGTTACAACAGAAGGTATTTACAACACAAATTGCAGAAATTTTTTGAGAAAATAGAAATGACAAGAACACTACATATAAACCATTTTCATTAGGCTTAGCTATTTTTACGCTCTGTTTGCCAAAATCGTATCGTCAATAATAATTGAATAAGCCATAAGAAATAATAGTTCAATCTAATTGATTTCTTTCTTTTGACAGGTCTCTTTAAATTGGTGTATTTCTGAGTTGCAAGGGCTTTGGTGTATGATTCTAAAAGGTAAATGTCTAGTGTAGATCCCGTTGTGAATTAATATTGAAATTTAATGAAATTGGGCTGTCCATACAACCTCATTTTGAAACAATTGGATCATCTTTTAGCTGGGAGAACTTCCTATGGCAACGATGGTGAATATATTGAGTGTCCCATCGCTCGATGTTTATGTTCATCTGCGCAAATAGGTCTGGTTAGGTATATATATATATATATATATATATATATATATATATAGTTACCTTACCAGACCTTTAATTCCTTTACTAGGTCTGGCTAGGTTGATATATATTGACCTGCCGAGACCTAGTTCATATGACTCTGAAATCATATAGCGCAGTAATATTTACTTGTTAGAGGATTGTTAATGCGCATACATCTAAAGACATGTGATTCTATTAGCTATGCATAACCTAGACACATAGGCTCATTGTGTATTTTGAACATAGAATGCACAAGCAAACTTGTCAATTGCTTATTTTTAACACAGAGATATTGGATTTTGATACTTGAAAAGGATCCTACCAGCTAAAGAATGATCCAATTGTTTCAAAAGGTGGTATGTAAAACACGATTTCATTAAGTTTAAATATTAAAACTCAACGAGATTTACACTAGACACTTACCTTCTAAAATAAGCTTTATTTTGTTTCTAATCTACAACTTTGGATCATGTTTCCTAAAAAAATTTGGTTTTAACTCTTTTCTACACCTTTAAATATTAATAAAGTTCACAATTTACATTTCATGCTGATTGGTTTAACTTTTAAGAACTTTGAAGTTAACAAGGAGCGACAAAATGTGAATCATCAACTCATCTCGTATTTTATTTATCAGTTTTAAATGAAATAGACTTAGGATAATTGTATGGAGATATGGTAGTTTTATTATAAGTTAAAACTCAACAAACTCTAAAAGGCAAATATTTATTTTATATTCATATTATTTTGTGTGTTAGGGCTTATGTATATGTGTATGAAGTCTGTCTCTTTTTATGTGTTTGCTAGAGTCGTGGGTTGATTTGAAATCTTTGTTATTTTTACATTTATAGCATAACTAATTCACATAAACATTTGTATAATAAAAATTAATCTATCACTCAAAATATACTACAAGTCGTAGTCAAAAACTCACAGACAATGTATACCAATATAAATTTGTTTTGTTTTTTGTTTTCCTCTTTCCTTTGACGATTAAGAAATATAAACTCATGAATGTCTTTTAATCAAAAATCAGTCATTTTTTAAGAGTGAATAATTTTATTGTTCTGACATTGTTAGTAATTTAAGAAGCCACCATGTGGCAATGTTAAATCAATATGTTTACAGAAGAATGTTTAACAACCTACAATTAATTGACTTGAAATTACCGAGATTAAGCCTATAACTTATTATGCACTCTTACAGATACCTGACTTGTACTGAATGGATCACACTCTATGGTGGGAAAAGGGAAGGTCCTGAAACTTCCAATAATTTCAGAAGGCTTCCTTACGATCATTGCTGTGTTAGTTTGCAGCCTTTTGATAATCCATATTGTGACCCAGATGGAAATATATTTGAATATGAAGCTATTTTGTTATATTTAAAAAAATTTAGAACAAATCCTGTCACAGGAAAGGTCAGTGACTTTAGTTTTAAAATTGTATTACTTTATCTGTAGACAAATTATTAATGAATATAGCCTAAGCCTATTCACTTACTACATTTTATAAATAATTTTCTAAATTTAGTTGTCATTTAAGCTACATGTTTATAGGGCATGAAATCCTCTCTCTTTATCTCTATTCAATCCAACTATTTATATCGACAGACATCACAATTTTAACCAGATTTTCATTTGTTTTTTGGGATAGTATCTAAAAATAATAGTGATGACACCTAATTTTATATACATTTAAAAATATTAAGTAATCACATGGATTTTGTAAGCTGTATAAGTTGTTAACCTGTTGACTTATAATTATAAATATACACCCTCAGGGGCTCACTTAGTAAGGGTGCGGAAATCCTGAGGAATCTTAGCTGGATCAACACCTTTCGACTTTCTTCTTTTAGTCTTGGGTTCGATCCCTCTCATCTTTTCTATAAAGTTTCTCTTAACCAATTCTTGTTTCTTTCCGACACTAACAGTATTAGATTATTCAAGGACTTAGAGTATCCTATCTATTTTATTTTTTTAAGCAATGATGACCGCTAGATTTTTCTCCGTTATAGAACAAAGAAAAAACTATAAATATACTTGTATTAACCAAGATGAACTCATACTTGCAACTACAAATTAATTTGCAGTTGTGGAAGGTATTTTAAAATCACAATAGCTCATTTCTTATTAAACATTAATTATACTTGTAAATATCTAAAGTGAAAATCTAGTGAGTTTTTGAACTAAAACATAAATTATAATTGTACAATTGTCCAATATAAAAGGTTGCGGATAAGTTGGCTGTGTAATCTATGACTAATCATAATTTCACTTTATTTTAATTTAAATGATGTTAAAAGAGAGAATATTCCTAAATGTCTAGTGATTTCGTGATCTAAGGACTTAAGCTTCTAATCAAAGGGTTAGTGCCGAAAGTTGTGGATACAAATCCTGCTCAGAGTACAAAGATTCTTCTGTGCAATTGATTTGTTTTTAATTTGTCGTAAAGTGTAGAGGTGGTATTTAAATAAATGTTGCTCTGGAGTGAGAAGTTTAGGCACCATTTTTCCGCAAACATGTTCAATGAAATCTGACGAACACTTGTTAACTTCTGAGATTCAGCAAGAGCTCGAACATTCAGGTGACGATTTTTGCGGATCAATTACCAATTTTCTGGATGGTGTCGTCCAGTTTTAAATTGTTGAGGGTCGTCCAGGGCGTTAATTGTTTTCAGTCATTTCACGTCCCTCCTTAAACCTTTTAAACCACTCAAATACTTGTCTGTGTGATAAACATTCACTTCCGTACACTTCCTTTAAACATGGAAAGAGCTTCTGTAGCAGTTTTTCCTAGTTCCACAAGAAACTTGAGGTTATCTCGTTACTCCATCTGAACACTTTGTATTTTTCCGACGAAACGCTAGCGCAAGGACTTGAATGGGCGATTGCTACAGTGAGACTTAGCAATGTACAACAACTGTGTCCATAGAGCTCAGAGTGATGGAAGCATCAACAATAACAGACATGTTAAAACCTGCCAAAGCATGCTCTCTGTTTGTCAGTAGCAGCACCAGTTCGGTTACTTAATTTCCTTACCTCATATATAGTATTTAAAGATGTATAGATATTTAAATAGATCACTCTAAGATCTCAATACATAACACTTCCAATTTAATCATGACTAATCCATCTAACAGTGAATTTAATGTACTCAAGAGACCTGCTCACTCTTCTAATGTCATGAACTCCTATGGTCCTATTTCTGCAACAACATGCCTCTAGAGTTCCTCCAATGACTATCTTGATCCAGAGCCCCTTGGCTAAGTTTTAAACTGCAATGTCTCTCTCTTGCTCCATGCTGTTATAACGATTCCGACCTTGTTTCTCTACTGCTGGAAGCTGAGACAGGACTCTGTCTTCCATGATGTGTTAGGAGCTTGCAAGTCGTGCAGTTTCTCAATATTTTACAGTCTGTAGCAATGATTGTTTTATGCTCTGAATTGAAGTGACAAAGTATTCCTACCATCTATTATACTGTAATAATATAATTTTATTTTAAGCCCTAACTCTTAATTCCTAACAGTTCACACACACAAAATGGAGTCAATTATCAGGTGATTGTCATTATTATATACTAAAATAAACCATTAAATAAAAATTTAAATATATAAATTCATTTAGAAAAAAATAAAGTAAATTTGTATAAAATATGTAGTTAACTGTCTGTTACATGTAACTACTTTGTTATTTTGCACAATTATGTTACTAAAAGATTGTTAAAAGAATTAAATCATTATCTTGAAATTGATAATTTTGAGAGTTCTTTGCATATTTGGAATGTTTTATTTGACATTGAAGGCCCAGAGCTCTGTCTGAGTTGCATGGTTATGTAAAGGGTAAGAATAATAATAAATTTGAAACATGTTTTTAGCCGTTGGAAGCCAAGTCACTCATAAAGCTACACTTTCATAAGAATGCTGAAGATGAGTACCATTGCCCTGTGCTGTATAAGCCTATTACCAAACATTCACATATTGTTGCCATTGCCAAGACAGGAAATGTGTTTTCATACGAGGTAAATAAATTTGAAGTATTATTATATAGGCCAATTGATGTACTGAATTTTACATGAGAATATTTCAATCTGTGGAAGATAACATTATTTATTTAATTTAGTTTAGTTAATCTAAAGGTAAATGTAAATTTATTCTCTTAAATCATTGTTCAAAATGTGTTATAACTGTGAATCCTAATTTCTGGGGCAAAACATAAACAATGGTATCCTGCTTGACTAACAGTTGGTCTCATTATTTTTGGGTTTGTGAGTGTGATCCAATTTAAATCAATAATTGTATCTCAGGTGTTATATTTTTATGTTAACTCTCTCTTTTTAAGTTCTAGATTAGGTTAAATCCAAACTGTAAGTTCACATGGGTTATTTTAAGGAAAAACATGAATATACTTCGAAACCTATTTTATTGCTATTTGATTTTCAATCTTTACACTACTTTTTTAACATAGTTTTGCCATGGTTTAGACTTTTTCATACCAAGCCATTGTTTGAAACTCAATCCAAATATTAAAAGCTTGTTTGACATTATCTCCATGGAACAGTCAGCCAGCTACAAATAATTTCAGATGTTAAAACACTTGAAAATCACCTGGTGCAAGGTATGGGTTTTAGAGGGGTGAATTGTTCCCCACTGAAGATTGTGAGGAGGTGTTATGTTACGATAACAGAGTGTAGACAGACTGTAGTGAATAAGCACAACACCTTGGATAAACAACTCATATAGACATGTGCATTGATTGTGGAGCCTTGAGATAAGAAGTCCACAAGTAAATCTCCTTGTTTCTGCTACAAAACTGTATACCTAATCTCCCTTGTTTGAATTTTGCCATTGATGGTGATAAAGTCCTTCCACTCCATAGACAGGGCTTCTAATCAAACATTGTTTGTAACACCTATGTTTTGTTCTCAGTGACTAAATGGCTCAAGTAGTTGTTGCCTTGTTTACTGTATCAAGCTAATGTAATGCACTGCTCTGCTGTTTTATTTTGTTTTGGTTCATAAACATCTTTGGCATCAAAGTGCACATAATTTCCGATACTGCAGTTTTTCAGATACAGGTTTCATGAAGAAGTGACTTGATGATGAATAGTCTGTCCTCTCTAATCGTTTCTTCAGTTACACACACCAAATCTTCATTCAGCAAAGACAAGCCCTTTCCTTCATCATCTTTCACAGTTTACATCCTTAACTAAAAAGTTTCTTCATCACCATACTATTGAATCATTTATTGCATGTTCTTCATAAACTTCACAAATTTTACAGACTATTTCAGCTGATTTAATGTTCTTCACATTCAAGACAGATACAGCATTGCAATAATGATATTTAGAAACTAAACTTTATGGATATATTTTGCAATTCCCCTTTGTTATTTGTTATATTTAAGATGTGTAATGTCTCCAAGAGTGATATTTGTAAACAACTTTAAGATCTGTAGGTTATAAATTATTTAATTTGGAGATTAAGTAGTAGTGACATACAGACATGAATATTTATACAGATTTATGTTTTATAGGCAGTTGAACAATTAAATATAAAAACAAAATGCTGGAAAGATTTACTCAGTGATGAACCATTCCAAAGATCTGACATTATCACTCTCCAAGACCCAACCAATCTTGGAAAGTTTAATCTTTCTAATTTCCATCATATTAAGAACAACTTACGAGTAGAAGATGAAGGTAATAATTTTAAGAGTTTCAATAAAAGCATATTAGGTGCCTATCACTTATAAATGATCAGAAATTAATAGTTATTATAATTATAATACTTATAATTATTCAGAATTGTAAATTATATTTTCAATGGAAGGTCAACAAATGTGTAAGATTTTTAAAATTTTCATATTTGTATCTTAACTTCATTTTTGTTTGAACATTTAATTTTTATATTTCATAAATAGTTTTATAACTAGTTATAAAATAATTGATTTTATTCCTAATTCTAAGAATATTTTATTTAATTAATTAAATAGTATAATCTTACAAGCCTGTTAATTCATTAAGGATTTTTGTGGCATATCAAGATCTACAGAATATTTAATACGAAAAAGAAAAAAAAATTAATTAAAAAGAAAATTTAAACATATATAGAATAATTTTGAAGAAAAATACCAAAATTTTGAAGTTTTATAGTTTTTGAAAAATTATTTTTACAAAATTTGTATTTCTCCTATTAGAGTTACATAAAAAATTTACAAAATGCGGTAACGCTATTATAAACTGCAAATAACAAAATAGCTGCTCATGAGTGACAGTTTTGATGTAACTTTTTTTGGAGGAGGGAATTTCCTGCTGTCATATGGGTCAGCTCACTAAACAAATTTTCTTTTTTCTCTCCTCGAGGATGAGACCAATTACTTACATAACTATCTCCCCCTCTCCCATTTCTTGGAGTCAATAATGGTGTGGGAACATTATCTACTTCCTTGCAGTATGGGCACTTATTTGTACCACTCCTTATCAAAGTATAGCTGAAAGTAACCATATCCTGAAATGATGAAAAAGTTGGTCTTTTTTACACATTCTCTCATCACCGTTAGTAGTTTTCTTGTCCAGACCTCTTGGCCATTAATGTCTCAGTCCGCCTGCCGTGTCTGATACAATCATTAACTATCTGTTTCCTTGTATTCTGCTTTCCTCTTCGCCTAGCTAAATCTCAAGGCATTCCTGTGCAGGTAGATTCATCAAAAAAGAAAGTCTTTCCAGCGATACTTGAAGATATTACCATCATCCTTTGCACCCTCAAAATATCTTCGCTAGTCTTGATATTCATCAGGGCACACACTCATATTGGTGCCCTAAGAAGATCAATAACTGTATAGCAGTGACTATGATTTGGTGCCTCCTCTCTCTTGATCCATCTACATTGCATATGATCTTAGTAAGGCTGGTATAACCTAAAAATGTAGAAACAATCAGCCAGTTAATAGTGATTTAACATTTGTATTTTACAATTAGTCACATGGCTGTATGTTTTAAAATATGTAAATATATAAAGAAGTTTCACAATGAATTTAGATCATCTGATATAAATTAAACTCACCTTTTAAATGTAACTAACACTGTATCTCAAAAATTGTTTGGCCGATCATTACAATATTTTACTCATAAATAGAACTTGACAATGTGTTGATCATAACAAAGATGGATTTTTAATGTTTGACCCGATTCCAAAGTACCAATTAACTGAAAATAAATACAATTACAAATTTGCTGTGTGATTCTTCAAGGTTTAAATCTTAAGTTACCATAACAACCAATTTTACATATTTAATAACAACTGATTCATTACAATAACCATAAAATCAGTGTAAAGGTTAGGTTAACCAACTATATCCACGAGATTATTGTGATATATTATATTTCTGTGGCGTCATATGTAGACCTAATGGTATTTTTTCCTCATATAAAAGACAAAAACATTGCAAAAACCTATCACATCAACTCTCACAAATATATATATATATATATATATATATATATATATATATATAATTAATTATATAAAAGAAACATGGTATTTTTTTACACAAAGTTTTTAATGACGACAGGAAAAGTTTCTTTTTTAATTTTAAGTAATTTGTTCTAAAACCTTACTCTAGTAAAACCTTACTAGTCTTGATTGTTAAACTGCATTTAATTATTTATTTTGTCAATGAAAACTTTAGTTCTTACGGTTCAAAAGTCCCAGTTGTTTAGTCTACAACCATTTGAATAGCACTGGTCCATTTCTGTTTTCTGGACCTCCGCTACAAGTAAAATCCTTACAATTGAAGCTACCAACAATTAAGAATTTGTGGCTGTCCATTTTTGTCGTATAATTCTTTTTCTTGAATCCTTTCTGATGATATGTTAATATTCAACAAAACAAAACAAAAATCTTGGGTAACTCATATTTCTTGTTTTATGTACTCGAGTTTAACAGAGGCTTTCATTTCAGTGCTCTCCACATACAGTGATTCATGCACTATGATGACTAGATCTCTTCTACTTCCGTTTTTCCTTGATAGGTTAAAAATTCTATAATTAGCAAATTTTGGATAGTATTTTGGATCAGTAGGAAATGGTTTGAAAAAAGGTAATGTCCTTCTCCTCTATTTCCCTTTTGAGGTCCTCAGTCTTCCTACATAGTAATCTTTCATTCCACTATATAATATAACTAGTTTATTTGTTTTCATGTCATGGCATCCACTTGCTCTCTGGATTCGATACAAATTTCTGTGTTTCCATTTTCTCTTTTTAAGATCTTGGCCTATGGATGCATGTCCATTTCTCTTATTAGCTTTCAATTAGTTGCATAAATTCTTCACGAGAGTCCTTGAAGAGCACCATACTTCCACTCTTGTACTACTTAATTATCCTACATGATTCCAAACAAGCGCTATCTCGTACTCAACCAAATGATTATTCTTTCAGAATTATCGAATTAAAAATCTTGCTAAAGTTTCTAAAGAATGAAAACAAGAATGTGGTTTTCCAATGGATAACAGCCCACTGTGGTAAATCCGGATATAAAACAGCTGATGAAATTCCAAAATTAGCATCTGTATTGTGGCTAACACAAGCTCTCCAATACTCTGTATCTATGTATAAGTTTGGCACCATCGGTATTCCAAGAGAAGTGGATGAATTGGTGGAAGGAGAGATGATGTCAAGTACAGGTTGTTGCACCAGATACAGAGCGAACCAGCAGACCCAGCTATATACCAAGAAGTGTCACATCCAACAGCTACATTTCCACCAAGAGCGAGAATTTGGCATATTGTAACATAGCAATATCTGCACTGCTCTAACCTCATTGACTCTTCCATATGTGAGACATGCCATAATGGAGAAGAGACTTTAGAGATGTTCTGTTCTTATATTGGGAAATGGAGGACTCGAGGAGTTTCTCTACATTGGCATTACTTGATATCTGTGCTAAGATGTTAGTAGTTCTGAAGGGTTTTTATTTTTTGTGTACAATTAATTTGGAATTAATATATATTGACTAAGGAACTTTCTCTGCTTACATCTGTCATTTAATAATGACCTTGTACTTTTGTTTCTCTAGAGGAGATTTTGGCTCGAGGTAATCCTGAAGCACGACTCAAAACCGTTTCTAAAGAAGCACGAGATATTTTGGATGAGCTTAATCGTGACTATAAACCTCCAGAACCCAAAGTGCAAGATAAGCAAATGGCAGATAAATTTAATGCTGTAAGTTTTATTGTTTTGTTTTGTTTTATAGAGGTATATATGATAAATTTAATGCTGTAAGTTTAATTTTTATATGTTGTTTTTTGTTTATGGAGGAATATATGTTGCTTCTATTCACACCAGTTTAAAACTTTTATTATACCAGGTGACACAAATATCAATTGACACTTTAATTTTAAAGAAGAAAAAAAAATTTTTTTTCATTTATTGTTACTTAAAATTATTTAAGATTTCTTGTTCAAAATGTTTTTCATTCTCAAAAATAAATTTTGAAGCCTGTCTGTAACACTGTTACACAGGCTACACTGGCCTTATAACTTTCCAAATCCTGGAATGTGTCAACAATGTAACTTTTTATTGTCTCAATTTTTTGTGACTTTATAGAATACATAGAGTCATTGATCAGAACCCACACAAAGAAAACCATTGGCATATCATCTACCATCTATGAAGGTATCTCACGTCAACTAATTATTCTTTAGTTAAAAGCTCCATCCACATAATTACGGATTACAGTGACATGAGATAGTGTAGCACTGAATACCACTGTATTGGGAGTAAACTTCTTGCAAGTTTTTTCCGTACAGTCTGCATGTGCCTCGGCTTCTGTGAGTGTTGAAGATCAAAGATATATATCAAGATTAACTTTGAGTCAAAAACCCTACAAAAATGCACATGATTTGATTGAAGTTTGTGGTAAGCATACAGTATACAGCTGTACAGTTTCCTGTTATACTACTCATTTTTATAAAATATGTGTTGGCCAAAATAATAACCTAAGGCTAAAAACAGATGAACTAAGAGTGAAACTTGTAACAGGTTGTCATGAAGAAGATGTTTCATATTTTGTCAAACAAATTGTTGAAAAGAAAAATGTCTACTTGTTGGGGTCCTCATTGCTTAAATAAATGCTGAACAGAAGCAGAAATACCTGAACATTTGCAACATTACTGAAACAAAGATTCAATATTCGAAGAGGTTTAAATATGTTTTTAAAATATGATCTCTGGAGAAATATCATGACAGATATATTCCTTGTGGATCAAGTATGACTATAAAAATTATTTTCATAGCTTTATATAAAAATTGTGCAGAAAAATTTTGCTGGTGAGTAGAATATTTATTTTGCATGACAAAGCATGTAGAGGACATTGTGACTGATTAATGTGTAAATAAATATGAGTGGGAATTCTTACCTCATACACATACAGTCCAGATATGAGTCCACAAAACTTTGACTTATTCTCAATATTTGAAAAAGCTCATGCGTAGATACAATTTTTACTTTTTTACAGTGGTTACTTGAGTCATCTGAGAAATTAACAAAAGTGGTACACTTGATTGAATATGATGGAATCATAAACCAACTTTGTCACTGGCAAAATATATTTTGTTGCAGAAAATTCCGTAAACTATATGGAAACTAGTTTTCATATTACTCGGAAAAGAAAAATATAGTTATAAAATAGAACGTTTCTGAAGCATTGCAACAAGGTCATTGAGAAGAAGAGGGATCTTTATGAAGGCCTAAAATAAAACATGTTTTAAGTTATAAAGTAGTATTCATTATTTATAATATAAACTTGTAAATTGTTTGATTAATATAGAAAAATAATGAATATATGATGGTATAGGCTCATTATTCAACGGGTGCTGTTGCTGCAAGTTTTACTTCTACTGCAATGGTACCAGAAACCCAACATGAAGCTGCCATCATAGAAGAAGACCTTGTCAGATATGATAGAGTCAAAAAGAAAGGTTAGTCCAATAAAACATTTCTGTATTGGACATTTTATTTTATTATTTAAATTTAGTAGAAATAATATTTGGGATGTGACGATTCAAGGTTTACAGATTATTTATGATTAACACTCATTCTACATCTTCAGCATTGAAACATAATTTTCAATTTTCGAAACATGGATGAAGAATAACATTTGGATACATAATTTGATACAATTTTAAATTAATGATGATAGTAGATATTTTCATAAATATTCCGAAATTATTTTATGATCTTTTTCTTATTTTCTTATATTCAATTTAGCCAGCACGCTGAGGTGCCAAATTTATAATAAAATTGTTAATACCATAAATGACTAACTGCCTTTTGTTTTATAAAATCAATGTTTAATAACTCAATTGATGTATAAAATTTCTCTTTTTAGAATTAGCTTTAAACGAAATTACTATTAGCTTTTTACAATTTATACATCTGGATATATTTAATACACAATTAATACTAATATCTAAAAAAATTTAACAAATCTCTTTCTCTCGGGTTAAAGAATCCCTGGCTGTTAAATAGGCAATCACTTAAATCTATGCTTAAAACTATATTACAAATTGGATTATTAAAATTAATTTCTATTAGGTTTCAAAGTTCAAATGTTCAAAAAAATTTATGTTTAATTAATTTAATATAAGATTTTATACATACATCTTCACTTTTTGGATACAAAATTAACAGTCTACAAAGTTCAAAAGACGCCACACAAAATTCCAAAGGATATGGCGCTCTACCATTAACTCACGGCCATCACTATCATCGTGTTGAATATCCTATTCCCAACAGGCACACTTGGTCACATACACATTATTTTCAAAAATGTATTTCACTGTTTTTTAACTATATATTTTACGTAGTTTAAACTGTTTATTAACATATATAACTTGGAATTACTTATTATTATTACCTTTTTTTTTAAACTCGGGGATGTCCATTTTAATATCTCATAATATTATAGAATGTACTTTAGTCGACGTTATTTCAACTCGATCACTCAGGCGCTTATTCCTCGTCTACCATTTAGCCTTCCGTGTTCCGTAGTCACAGTTTAAGTTTATAATCATTTCAATCACGCTTGTTATGGGTTATGTTACAAGTTACAACTTTATTTTAATATTCTAACACTAATTACTTATTTAAATTATACACAATGCTTTTAAAACAATTCTTAATATTATTTACACTAAACATGATTGACTTTACATCGTAAGAACAATGAAAACGTTCTTACCGCTAACTTTAGGCTTGTGAATAAAATTTGGTTGTATTATTTATTTGTTTTGAAAATGGGTTTAGTTTAATTTAGCTTTAACTAGTTATAATATGTGAATTTAATGTTATTTAATTTTTATTTTTAAAATCCCGAAATACTTAAATTTTCATTTATATGAATTCTTATCCAAATACGAATTTTGAGGTTATATTTACATTCTAGGCTTTATCTTTGAATCTCATATTTCATTGTTCTTTTAAATCTCAGCCAGGACTCTTTACCTTTGAATTATTATTAATTTACCCTTCAATTGTATAAAAATGTTACAATTTGTATAATAATAAATTACTGCTGAAATGAATATTGCCTGGGAAAAATACTAGGATTGGAAGAAGGAAAAAAACTTCAACGATTTATTTACTAAACACAAGAATTAACATTTAACAAAAAATTATCCTGGTAAATATGTTAAACTAGACAAAGAATTGATATCATATCATATTGAACCTTCAATATCTATTTATTACTGCCATATTAAAATGTATAAGTGCTTTATATATTGGACATGCATTTAACCTCAATTATTAGATTATTTATTGCAATAAAGTAGTAAAACTTTATGATTTGTAGAAATGAGCTATACATTTTTTTAGTATAGGTTACACAAACAGTAATTGTTTTTTAATGTTATAAAACAAGCAAAAATAGAGAGGGAGAAATGTAAAAACTTTATAAATTAGTGTATATATAATTGTAAAAAAAAAAAAAAAAAAAATTAATATAAATTTTATTTAGGTTATATTTATGAAATGGTACAAAACCCCTGGACTTTCTTGCTTGTACTTCACAAAAATACTTCAGTCTTTTTGGTATGTACAGTGAAAAATAACTGGTCTTAAAAACTTTAATACAAACAAAAGAACTAATTGCTCTAAAATATATAAAAAAAATTACTTTTAGTTTATCTTTTGAAAATTTTAATAAAAAACTATTTTTTCAGTGAGGTAACTTTTTTTCATATTTTTCTTTGTTTTTCAGTGTGTATTTTATTTACTACAAATGCTTTATTTAAGTCAATATTTTTAAAGTTAAAATTATTTGTACATATATTTTTTAATTTAATCACATTGTGAAGAGGCAACTGAATGGTAACTTATAGTTAGTATGATCTGTATGGTAATAAAAGGGGGAAAAAATACCACTTTGACTTCACATGACTGCGCTTTGTTATCAATCCCATTTCTATAAACAATTCTTTCTAAATCTGTGTGTGTCAGTGAATCTTTGATAAATCAATATATTTGTGGATGATAGAAGAGTAATTCACTACTATTCACATTGATCCATTATGTTTAGGGTATGTGAGGCTGGTTACAAACTGCGGCCCTCTTAATCTAGAACTCTACTGTGATGTCGTCCCCAAAGTATGCGAGAACTTCATGAAGCTATGTGACAGAGGATATTATGACAACACCATCTTTCATCGTTCAATTCGCAACTTTATGGTAATTTTTCGTAGTTGTTATTGGGATTTTATTATTTACATTTTAATTATAAGAAACAGTTTAATAATTTAGTAACATTATGTAGTTTAATATTTTTAAGAAGTAATCATTTTATTTTAAAATTATGTAGTGGTAGCAGTTAGAAAATAATCCCTAAGATGGAAAATTTTGATCTTCACAATACTGATTCCTCAATACTGCATAATTTGGAAGTAAAGTTATTAAATGAAAATTTTAAACACAAAATGTACAAAAAAATATTCAGGCTTATCTCACCAAAATTCAGTTTGAGAATTATTTATCATAAAGTGAAAATGAATCGTGAACAGTCCCACAAGTGATGTGCAGACTAGTTGAGAGTGGGTTGGCATCCCTCACGGTCCAAAGTCAAACACTCATATAAATTTACAACACATGAAATATCATCCGTTTAGTCATTTACATACAGTTGACCTAGATTACACAATTACTTACAATTTCACCTTCTCTTAGGGTTCTTATTTGTGCTGTACATCTCTTTCTTAGGAAGAATTTCCTTACTTAAAAACTGACTGATGCAATTTTGTCATTTTTTCCATATGTTAAAACCACTTGTGGTTATGAGAAAGAAAGAATCCTGTGTTCATATCTGTTATGCTTGGGAATCATGATGAGCATTCTGATTACCTTGTGGAATCAAGTACGTGGATCATGATGTGTGCTTTGCTCTGGCGAGGATTTAACAGGAAATGGCCACCTAGCTATTTGGCAAGCAAGTGGACTTTGTGTTAATGGGGGGTCAGACTGAGTCCAGGTTTTTCGATGAGTACATGGGTGACTCAGTAGTAACTTGGGAGTGAGGAACCGTAATGCCATACCAGAACTCACCTCTATGATTAACGGGATCACCTGAATTCATGTATTTCAGTCCTTCTAAAATTTGAAACTCACTTTAGTTCGAGTTGCCGATTATGGTGGGAATGGCCGATATGAAAAATCATACAAAACAAACATGAACAATCAAACTTCAATTACCAAATCTGTAAAGAAATCTTGTGTAATGAGATATAGTTCTGTTTCATCTGACGAGTTTGTCAACGAATGTGACCTATGGAACTGGCTACTCAATCATTTGAGTTACCAGCTCCTAAATTTTTGCATTTAATTTTTCAGGGGAAGGAAAAGATCTATCGAAGGTTCTCCTTTCTAAATCAATACAGCTATAATTTGCAGAGCAGGTCCTGTAACTTTTATCAGTAAACCGAACAATGGAACTCTTAGTAGAGACAAGCAGCAAGAAGCAAAATTTGTAGTTAATAAAAATAAGTTATTTTTTGATCAGGTTAAAATATGGATAGACCCCCCTACCGATCTTTAAGCTACTTTAAAGGAATTGTTACAGTTAGGTTTCGCCTTGATATTATTTTGAAAACCTGAATTAACTGAACAAGCTGTAATTGATGTTACTGGTGATTTTCTCAAAAACTTCCTGGTTCGAGAGTTTCTTCAGTGAGTGACTTATCTTCTCCTTCAGGTGTAACACTGTTCTCTTAAGGCCCATTTAATAAGTCTCAAATAAGTCTCAAATCGTACCACTTGTGTCAAAGAATATGCCTTTCCACCACCATTGGCATTTAAACTGCAGTTTAAAAAAAAAAAAAAAACAAATGTAAAACTTGTCCTCATTTAATGAAGACAATGACAAAATCATTGCCTTCAAAATGTGAGCCATCTTTAAATAATAAAAACCTTAAAGTTAAAGTGGAAGTTCCGTCTAAATCATTTCAGGCAAGGCCTAACAAACCACTCCCAAAATCAGAGTTTAATCAAATCCTCCACAGCTTCAGTTGTTGAGGATAGTATGGAATTGGACTGTGAGATCAATCAATTAAAACTAAAGCACTTGCTGCTAACTCAAGCCAGAGGGTGAAGAAAGAAAAATTCTACAGCTCCAAATCAATTTGAATTAGTAACTAATCCTTTATTAATATTATTTTATTACTTTATCAAAAATATGGCCAGAAATATAAATTTAAATAGTGTGATACAATGAAACATTAATGGTGTTAGAAGTTACATTGAAGACCTCAAGATTCTTGTAGGAAATACATCCCCGTCCATCAATTCCACCCATTTAGTTTGAGGGGGTTTCATTCTTCCTAACTAATTCTATCACTGCAGACAGAGCTAAGGATGGGAACCCACGACTCCATCTGTGGTACATCTATGAACCTTAGGATTTCACTGGAAGCAGTAGTTGAAATGTACCATATAAAATTACAATTTCTTTGTACTTGCCACCTATTTACAAGTTTGTTGAAGTGGAACTAATTGACCTTATCATACAGTTGCCTGCCCAATTTTTTTTTGGTTTGAGATTTTAATGTCTATCACTATACATGGGGATCAAGCACCTGTAGTCATACAGGGAACCCCATTAACATGATTCAATACAATTTGGATTTGATTCTGCTCAATGACTGTTCACCAACTCACCTAGTGGGTTCTTCAGGTGGTTGGATAATTGTACTTTGCCTTGTTATTTTGAAGCCCATATCTTGCCATTAAATTTGAGTGGTCCATTCTATCTGACACATACAGTAGTGATCACTCTACTGTGAAGTTTACTGTTTTTGGCTTATCACATTTTAATGATCGTCTTCCTAGGTGGATTTTGCGCAAAGCAAATTGGGAAGATTATACCAAAGGAATCATGGGCGTAGTACATTGGCATAATATCAAGAATCATACTATGACAACGATGTGGAAGAGTTATGTCTGTTTATGGTCTTACTCCTTCTGGTACCTTATTGGGACTTACTCAGCGGGATGGAGTTTTAACTACAAATTATAATGATATTGTTAATGTCTTGGGGGTCATCATTTGCTAACTTTTCTTTATTTAATTGCTACTTAAAGTGACATCTTTCGTTTGTATAAAAGATCTCAAGAAGAAATACCTTTCACTGTAGGTCTATCGGAAGAATCATCATTAAATACACCATTTTCCTTTGGAATCTGCTTTATTGTCGGGATGTGATTCCACTCCAGACCCTAATTACATAGTTTATTTTAAGATTGAACACCTTTCCAACTTCTGGGAAACTGACTCTCTTTAAATACAATCATAAATTCGAGGAGTAATCTTTTGCTTGTTTGGTGGATACAGTAATTCTTCTAAAACCAAGTAAAGAATGAACTGAATCCAATGGTTACTTCCCATTTCTATTACTAGTGTGTTTTGAAAACAAGTAGAGAAAATGGTCAATCTGCGTCTTGTTTGGTACTTTACTGCTTTGTAATGATCAATGTGGTTTTCGGCAGGGTCAATCATGTATGGATCAGTTGTTTTCATATGACTCTGCCATACAAGAAAATATTTTATTGTGTCAGACACTGGTTGGGGTGTTTTTATACCTGAATATGGTATGGTGAAGAGGAATTCTGAATACTTTTAAGTCATGTAGTATGAATGACAATATCTTGTTTTTATTTTAAAAAACTTCTTTAGCAACAGATATTTAAGAGTGCATGTTGGATTCTAGTTGTCAGATCGTTTACATTATTTAGAGAATAGTGTGCCGATTGTGAGCCTTTTTGTTGTGGCAATCAAGAGCATTACTGCTAACGTGCAGTGCCCTGTCTGCTGTTCTCTATTTGTTGATGATTTTGCTATATATGTGGCTACTTGAGGTATGGGAACTGTCGAAAGATCCCAATAACTTGTTAATAAATAGACTGGAATTTTGGTCGAGATTGACAGTATTTAAGTTTTCTACTTCAAAAATGCAATGCAATGATTTTAGTCACCATAGACTTAATCATCAACTCTTATAGCTTAATGGAACACAACTACAAAATGCTATTACTGTCAAATTTTTAGGCCTATTATTTGATCTCAGTCTTTCTTGGATTCCCCATTTATCTGATTTGAAAACTCGGTGAAACAAAACTCTTGACATGTTACATATTCTTAGCAGTTCTTGACGAGAAACTGATAGGACTTGTATGTTATGATTTACTAAGCTATTGTAGGATCACGGATTGATCATGACTTTATAGTCTACTCATCAGCAAGACCATCATCTATTCAGTACTTTGACTTGGTACATAACTCTGAACTTCATATTATTCCTGGAGCATTTCGTTCAAGTCCAGTTTCTAACTTACTGAAACTGGTGAACCACCTTTTTCTCTAAGAAAACAGCAACTACAAATATCATATATTAGTTGTCTGGTCTCCAAACCTTATCATGAAGCATACAATGTTGCTTTTAATAATCCTTTGGCTGATAAATATGTCATCAGAACTGTACTGTCCCAATATAGACATTAGAACTCTACGGATCCTTGACAATTTGGGACTAGTACTTCCTTAAATATACGAATATTCTTCATGTTTTTATTCTCCTTTGGTTTATTCAAATCCCACATTTTGATTTTTCATTGTCTAGATTCATTAATTACTATACTCCTGATGTAGTATATCATCAAAAGTTTCAGTATATATTTAACAAATACCCATCTAGTGAAATTATTTTCACAGATAGTTCTAAACAGGACAAAAATGTCAGTTGTGCATATTACTCATCTGGTTGGATGTATATATAATTATATGGATTACCCTAAGTTTTTAGTATATGAACTGCCGAACTCTTATAGGCTTTAATACAATTCCATCTGGTTTTCGTCACTATCTTTTGCGTTTCAATTCCAAAAGTGTTTTACATATCCCTTGGTTGAAAATATTCTGTATTCGATATACAGACTTTTGCTACGGGACATTGGAGTATTATTTATGGGTACCCGAGCATTGTGGAATTACAGGAAACACAAAAGTTGACAACAATGGAAACTACAAGTCAGATACATCTCATGCAGTGTGTTACACTATCTGACTTTGTATCAATTGTTAAAATTGTTTTTCTTAGGCAATGGAAGGAAGAATGGACAAATATACAGTCCAATAAGCTGAGGGAAGTAAAACATACTGTCCGTCTGTGGATTACATGGATTATATGTCAATCGTGAGGAAGTGGTGGTTACTCATCTTAGCATTAGTCATATTTTATGTACACCCTCTAGAGAAGTGTACAATGTAATCTTTCTCTCTTGTCTGGTAACAAATTTATTGACTTTAAGATTATTTATTTTACTACTACTTTTATACCTCCTCCGTACTCATACTATCTAAATTCAAAATTAGGGTACCAACATGTGATTCAGCACATGTACTCTTTTTCTTTAAATGAACTTAATCCTGAAGCATGCATTTTTTGGGATAATGTACATAAATTAAAACAAAGTTATGATATCTGAAATGCATACATTTAATATCAGATTTAGAACAGAAAAGATACTTAATATTAACAACAATAATCCAATCTAAAACACATGTTCATAAAATAAAATAGTCATAAAATTTAACCAAATCAAAATAAAGTTAAAGTCCTTTTCTTAAACGGCTAACACAAATCTCCCAAAAGTCAATATCTCTCAATTATTCCTTTATAATCATTTTAATTAAATCAAAACTTGAAATCATAAACTTATAGTTCCTATACTAAATCATTAAATTGTAAGAATATATAGTTAGTTTTAAAACTTGGCGTGTGCTATACCAAACATACATTCACTGAATTTATCACTTCTAATGAAATTTAACCACTCTGGATTTAAGGTTATTTTAGTTTACTGAACTTGGATATTCCTTTAGAATGACAACTTGTGCTATTGTAATAAACTTTTAAAATAATGTCTCCTAACCATGTAGTAATCTGCCTTATCTTAGAGAGACTGCATCAGTTTGAGTTTTCTGAAGAAGCTCCATTTACCTACAAATTAGGATAATTATGTTTTGAATGTATTTTTCCATCACCTAATCTTATGATTACTTTGCTTATTGAAAGATGTTACTCACATATTGTTCTTAATACTGGTTTTGGGCATTGCCCATCATTAGTTATGTCTAAATAAAAAGACAGAACATAATATAACAAATAAAAACAACACCGTTCCCTCCAACTGGAGGTCGTTTAAAGAACACAAAACAAGTACGATGATTTGCATGTCATGGAGATTCAAGCGGCATTTGAAATTCAATGCCCAAAACTGGTATTAAAAATAACGTGTGTAACATCTGTTAATAAGAAAAATATTCATAGGAAAAAGTGACGGAAAAATACATTCAAAACGTTTCTCAAGAAATTTCTTTCACCCCAGCCCAAGGTGTGAATTTCCTACTCGTTCTACAAACTAGCTGACCAAGCATGACATCATTTGGATTTGGATGTTTGTAGAGGGTTTTTACCTTAGTCCACAGAAGCGATACAAAGGATTTTGGCCTGAATAATGTTGTCAGATCTCCTTTCTGTGATTCGAACCAACTGGGTTGTCAGATTGACCATATTTTCAAAATAATAATTCGAATAATGTACATCAGGGCATTAAGTGGAAATAATTAATAAAGAATAATTAATCAGATAATTGTGTTTTATTAAGTTTCTAGTGATTGTGGTTAGGGGCAAATTCGAATTATTATTGTGAATTTCACCACAGTGCTCAACAAGATTGTATCATATTATTCAAAGTATATTTAAACCTCTTAAATCTAAAATTTTCTTATAATTTGACACATATTCCTGACCATTTTATGAAGAAATAGTGAATTTTATGTGATTTATATCTTTCATCTCTCATCTTGTTTTGTATTAAGTCACACCATTCAAAGTCCAATATTTCTCTCAAAAGCCGATGTAACTACAGATGAACTGTAACAATTTCTCAATCACAACCGGGATTATACCACTGCTTACTGACGTCACAATCGGCAATTATTAGATGATTTATATTATATTTTGACTTAAACTTTAAAATTATAAATGATAAGCGCAAATATGTGAAATAACAGACTGCGTAGTAAAAATAAACTTTTAGATTTGGCGCACTAAATCCTTATTATTATTTTGAAGTGCATGATAGTAATAACAAAAAAATCTGATTATATATATATATATTTTTTTCATGATTATATAACTTTCTTTATACTATGAGTGTATTTACAATAACATAAAAGCTATTTAAAATCAGAAATATTAAAACAAAATTTAGAATTTAAACATAAATTGTGTTTAACATGCTATTTTCTAACTTGTACTTACAAGGCTAGTACATTTTAATTTTGGGTTACTTCTACCCTTTGTAGATTAGAAAAAAATTAATAGCTGGTCTTGTTTTACAATTTAACTATTATTAAAATACTGTAACCTAAGTTGGTTGGTGTGTATTCTTATGGGCTGATAGTAAAAAATAGCTTATAGCCAAGCAGCATAGGAATGATTGAGTAGTAAATTATTTAATAGTTTTATGTTGGGAGTGTTTAGAAATTTCAAAAGTAAATATTTAGCTGTATTTATAAAGAGTTGATATTCCATCTGTAAATAGCAAGCTTTCTCTTTTAATTAGATTCAAGGCGGTGATCCTACTGGAACAGGATCAGGAGGGGAATCCATTTGGGGTAAACCATTTGAAGATGACATTAAGCCTCATTTCACTCATACAGGGCGTGGGGTTTTGTCTATGGCGAATTCTGGGCCCAATACTAATACATCACAATTGTAAGTATTCATTATATAATATTAATATGTAATAATGGTGAATGAAGAAGATATGTTAATGAACAATTCAATTTCTTAAATATTTAACAAAAAATATCCCAAACGTTGTTTATTGCTTAGATGACTCTTATCATTCATCAAATTTAATTAAATCAATTAAGTTTTACCACAATAATTATTATAAAAATGGTTATTCATAGGAAATTTTGAAATTTAGTTTATCCCCCTATTGACCCAAAAGTAATTCTAAACACCTACCTCCAAATAAGAAAAGTTATCTAGGAAGACAAAACTCTTGGTTGGACACAAAAAAAGATACTATTCATCATAACGTTCTTTTATGTAGTTATCATCAAAGTTTTTTAACTGTTTGGCACTGAAATGAATGAAACTTCATTTCTATAAATATTGTTATATTATTAACTCATATAATCATTTACCTTGATAAAAAAAATTTAAAATATTTGTAATACAAAGATTAGTCATTTATTGTCTTGAAACATCAAATAATAAAATTATGAGTTCATTCGAACTTAATCGGTAGAATACATATATAAAATCATTTTGAAGTTAACATAAAAAAATAAATTATCAAACAATTGAGATGTAAAAGGAAATGTCTCTTATTAACTACACTGAGGTTATGGAAAGTTCATAAACATATGTAAATATAACATAAAGGAAAGATTTCATTAGTTCATTTTAGAGTCTTACTATCTCGGGTTGGGAGGAATTGGTTTAACACATAATTATTTAAAATAGAGCACTCAGAGTCTGTTTCTCGTGAAAAATTCATATACATAGGCTACACATACAATTACAATAAAACACAATCAATTAAAGTTTATATCTTGGTGAATATTATTAATTATTATTTGAGTTTCTTTCTCTCGGGACAGGGTCAGTGCGGCAAATTTGTCAAGGAAGTGGGGTAATTATACACATATTGACAAAGATACAAAAAATAATAAAATATTAATCGATTAGTTTTTAAATAAATGATGAGTGGTGAAATGATGGTAGACAACAATCACAACTGTTCACAAAGTCTATGTTTCTGAATACTCGGTGTACATATAGAAAATAGTTCAATTAGTATGATATTTGTTAAAGTTATTCCACTTTTGTGTATTAATGTTTCACAGTTTATGATAGTAGGCTACTTAGGCCTATTAGTGGGGATATAGGATGACTTTTAAAAAATATATAAATTGGAATGGTCTCACCAATGTTCTCAAATACGTTGTTGAAACTAGCTTGTATTATGTCTGCTCCTTGGTAGATTTTTAGAGAATTTTCAACTGTAACTTATCACTTTTAATTTGTGTTACTTCTCAGCACTCCATAGAAAATTTAAATATACTTTTCCACTTATTTAAATTGGAGCTAAGTCAGGAAACGTCCATTAAGCTTGGGATCTCCCAACCAAACTTCCCAAAAATCATTGTTACAGCGTCCATAGAGATTCAACATTATCCATTTTTTTGTGATCTTGATTAAGATTAGTAGCACTGATGAAAATGAATACATGACCCTAATTTGTTAAGTAGGAAGTTGTTAAGAACTTCATTTAACCCATTGCGGATCGCGAAGCTTAGCGCCCGCCCGGGCCTAACGGTATGAGTTAATTCCACAAAACGGCGCGGCACCGGCCGACCTCGTTCGCTCGCAAATTCTACATGTTTTGTTGTTATGTACGTTACATAAACATAACACAGACCATATTAGACTACAACATAATTATATTATACTGCAAAATATATAAAAACTAATGTTACATACATAATATTTTACTTACGTTTTTTTCCGTGTACTAGCTGATTGATGTTAGCTGGATCAAATGTATTTCACAATAAATAATTACTTCTAGAAGGAAAAAATAAATAAATAAATAAAAAAAAACTAAAATAAAATATAAAAAAATAAATAAATTTAAAAAAAAAAAAAAAAAAAAATTAAAAAAACTGTCACTTGAATAATGTCACACCTACGCAATAGTATTCGATCTAATTCAGACGATCGTAAATTATCCGCCATTTCACTAATATTTACACGAACGAAAAATAACACGACCGAACGCAAAGACTGAACTCCCCTAACTAGTCTCAAACAAATAAATTATTGTTATTGTTCGAAACAGAGAAATGTTATGAAGGAACTGTCACAGAGATAAGATAAGCGGACAACAAACTGATAAGCGCTCGACACATCTGAGTGCATTGTAACAGCAAACATTGACCTTAGATGACGCATTGAAAACAATACGTCAACGTCACGTCGTTGAGCTATCAGTCCACATGTGTGCGGGACGTGAACGCCACGTCTTTGATCCGCAATGGGTTAAGACTGTTGACTCTACTATTACGGTATACATTTAAATTTGTTGAAGACATACTAAGAGGGGTTCCAAATAACTTCCTTTAAATTTAAACTATCTTATTCCTAAATACGATTTCACCTTGGTCTTAATCTAAAACTAGTTGGAATTTCCCGCACTTTAAATTAGTTAGTGGGCTAAACTTTGGTCACGTGATTGCTGTATCGGTGGGTGTGGCTTATTTGATTTCTGTCACATATTATGTCTGTTCCGCCATCTTTGAGATACGACTTTGGTTGTATTTATCATCAATACTAAATAATTTTGAAGTTTTCTTTGTATGTTCAGATGACATTTTATACTCAGAAATATATGGTTCATATATAGGCCAGGTTTGTTTTGTCCTAGCATCTTTAATGTTATTATAATCGCCGAAATACTGGCGACCTTCCATTTGATATAACTTTCTAGGCCGTTCTGTTTCCACTTGTAAGTTGATAAATTTCTTTTAGTCGTTCTTTTTACTATAGTTCTTTTATAAATATTGATTTTTATAGATAGGTGGGATTCTTTAGATTAATTTTGATATGGGTAACATAGGTCTAAAATTTCGATAAAAGGCTTAAATTAATTTTGATCTGGTTGAAAGTCTAAAATTTATAGGCAATTGTTTAGATCGCTACCGTTGTGCATTTTTTCCGGTAGGTGGCGTGCGTGTCTTCTCGTGTTTGAAAGGAATACCAATTATTTATTGAAACAACATTATTTTGAAATGTTTCAATATCCCCACGATACTCTTTCCTGAAAATACTAGGAGTACTTGTGTTTTCAGGGAACCATCACCATAAGAAATAATGTTGTTTTATGTGGATTGGTGACAATCTAGTATTAAATCTGTCAAGATGTGTGATATTTCTTACTTTGACGTCATGCACTTTTGTCATGTAAGGTCATTGAACTATGGACGATCAGCTGTCCGGTTGTAAAGATGGGACGTTTCCGCTTATGCACTTGTACCTTTTAATTGCTGTTACATGATATGGTCCTTTCTCCAGTTTTCCTTTCAGATCACTTATATAGTAAGTCGAGTTTCCTATGATTTTACTTATTTTATACGGACCGCTAAATATCTCGAACAATTTATGAGTCTCTCCTTCAAAAGCATTTGATAATTGATAATTTTTTATTAGTACTGTCATTTATTTTAAATATTGTAGGTTTCGATTTTTGATTAATTTTTAAAGCTCTATTATTTTGTCTCTTCTTAATTCGTTGTGATGCCAAAAATAGTTTCGTTTCGATCGGTAGATCTGTTTGTTTACAATTTCTAATGTAAGGTTCCCAAAATCGTACATCACGTTGTCCTAACTGGAGTTCGTTGGGCGTAAACCCGGTGGTTTCGTTGTGTACTTCATTCAACATGGAATTGATGTCGGCTATATAACGAGCCCAATTCTTATGGTTTCTAGAACAATATGTTCTTAGACATCTTTTTACTTCCCTGATCGGGCGTTCTGCCATATTTGATTTGGGGTGATAATACGGGTTGAAGACGGGTTCGATTGAAAGTTCGGTTAAGGTTCGAATCCAAGCTCGACTTCGAAATTGTGTACCGTTGTCACTTTGTAATTTTTTTGGGTGTACCATAGGTTGAAAAATGTAAGTTAAGTAGTTTATATAAAATCGTTTTCGTGCTTGCGGCTCTGATCGGGTAGAGTTTAACAAATTTTGTAAATATATCTAAGACAATGAGTATGTATTTAGTTTGACCTATACTTGTGGGAAGTGGCCCAATTATGTCCACAGCTAGGTGATGATTTTTGCCAATGCAAGTGATTCCTTTTGCTATCCCTCGGGAAGGATGTGGATCGCTTTTACACTTTTGACATGAGTCACATGTGGCGAGTGTAGTTCTAATGCGGCGTCCCATATTTTTAAATACGAAACTCTCTTTTAGGATGTCTAAACATTTTTTAGCTCCACAATGCAAGTAGTATGTGTGGCACTCCCATATGAGACGACTGATTAAGTGTTCTGGTATTATTATAAGCCACTGTTGATCTAAACGTTTATATAAAATTCCTTCATGTATCATGTAGTTATCCATTAATTTTGAATCGTTAGAAGGAGAAATGTTGTTCTTTAAATTTTGTATTATAGCAATTAAATTTTGGTCTTGTTCTTGATTAATTTTCATATTTTGTAGTTCGTGTTGTAGATTGTGGTCCTGTATGCGTTCTATGTACGCCATCATTAGTTCGGGTATATCGGCAATTGGATTGATACCTTGTGAGTTTATGATGCGACTTAATGCGTCCGCAGTACAGTTTTCACTCCCTTTACAATGTAATATCTTGAAATTGTAATCTTGTAAAGCCAGGATCCATCGCGTTAATCGAGAGCTTAATAATTTGCATGTTTTTAGAAAAGTAAGAGCATGATTATCCGTTATTATTGTTATATCGGTGCCATAAATGATATACCGAGTTTTCTGTAAACAATAGATAATTGCTAATAATTCTTTTTCGATTGTCGTGAACCTTCGCTCTGCTGGTTGCAATGCTCTGGATAAGAAGACTATTGCTCTTTTCTCTCCCTGTTCATTTAATTGATATAAATGGCCGCCGATTGCAAAATCTGAGGCATCGGTCTGTAGGTAAAACGGTTTGTGCGTATCGGGATGATGTAATATTTGTGTTTCTAGGAAAAGTTTTTTTGATTTGTTGAAATGTTTGGTCGTCTCTTGTTGTCCAGTGGAATTTTATTTTCTTTGAGGTGAGCCGAAGAAGGGGTTGTACATGTTCGGAGAATTTAGAGAGAAATTTATTATAATAGTTAATACACCCGAGAAATCCTTTTAATTGTTTTCGATTTTTTGGGGTTGGATAATTTAGAATTGGCTGAACTTTGCTATTGTCCATTTGTAGACCAGTAGCTGTTAAGGTATAGCCTAGAAAAGGTACAGACGTTCGACAGAAAAGCGATTTATCAAATTTGATCGTCATATTAGCATCTTTTAATCTTTTAAATATGTGAGAGAGATGTTCTAAGTGTGTATTAAAATCTTGAGAAATGACACAGATATCGTCGATATATACAAGTGTGAATGATTCGACGCTGTCTTCGAAGACGTGTTGTAATGCTCGGACAAGTGCAGCTTGGGATGTAGATATTCCAAACGGCGTAACTCTATATTGGTACGTTCTTCCTCGAAACTGGAACGCAGTATATTTCCTTGACTCTGGCGTGAGCGGGACTTGCCAGTATGAAGCAGTTAAGTCGATGGTGCTGATCCATTTACAGTTTTTTCCTTTAGCCAACAATTCATTTATGCTCCTATTCTGCTCATAATCCGGTAGGGTAATCTCGTTTGCTTTTCTAGCATCTAAACATAGTCTAATTTCTCCATTCTTCTTTGTGACTGCGACAATCGGGTTAATAAAATGACTGTGACACGGTTCAATGACATTCATACGCAGCATGCGTTGGATCTCGCGTGCTACGGCTTCTTGATGGATTAAGGGGACAGGGTATGTTTGCCCTCTAAATATTCGGTCTTCTCTTATTTCGAGGTGATGTACATATTTATTGCATAAGCCCGGGGTGTCTGAAAAGATGTCTTTATATTCTAATATTAATCTGGTTAATTCTAATTTTTGATGGGGTTCCAAATTTCGATTTTCTTCCAAAGTGTTATTAATATTACATTCATTTAATTTTCCAAGATTGTCGATATTGTACTCTACTTGTTCCTCATTATAATTCGCTTCGCTTTCATTGTACATGTTATTTGATATATATTTATCATTATCATTATTATTATTTATATTTATATTTTCTTCAGTAATGTAGCATAAAATTCCTTCTTTAATCGCATATTCAAACTTCAATATTATTCTCTTATCATTTGCTTTAATTTGCAATGTCGATGTTTTGAAGTTTATCTCCATCTCTAGTTTACTTATCAAATCTACACCAATAATTAAGTCGCGAATTAAATTTGGTACAACAAGTGCTTGCACCCATATTTCCTCCTCTTCAATCATAACTTGAAACATTATTATCCTGGATACTCTGCGGGTCTTTGAGCCGACAGCCGTTGTTATTTGAATATTTGTCATTGGAAGTTGTTCAAATTTTTTAATTTGTTGTCTGTGTTCTTGGAACCATTGTTCTGCGATGCATGTAATATTAGAACCAGTATCGATGAGGGCTGTAACATTTCGCTCTCCTATTAAAACTTTAATCTCAGGACACCGTAAAATCTGAGTATCGGGTCTCGTTGTTAACTCGTAACTATCTTCATTTATCAGGAAATTTCTGTCGCAAAACATATTGCTTATAATCATATTATTCGGTACATATATATATATATTTATGATTAGATATAGTGGGCCTGCCTAATCCGAGGTCATGTCTTCGCACAGTATTAATGTTATTGAGCGCAGATGATGATGAGTTGTTTTCATCGCTCAATTGGCCGATGACATCTTCTGTGCTCGGCAGTTTTCCTGCTGAGACACTTCCGTTGCTGAGCTCAATTCAGGACGATTACTCGTGGGCACAGTTTCAGCAATGGTGTGGCACACGTTTATCTGTTCCTGTGTCGGGTACTGCTGGTTTCTAGGCCGTGAACTCTCAAGAAGGTTATCTCGTCTTATTTGGGGCTGGTTTCCTCTGTTCTGCGGAGGTTGAAATTGTCGATCTGTTCGATATGGAGGTTGATAATTTCCTGGAGGGTTTCTGTTTGAATTAAATGGTCTAGGCGGAGGTCGGTGATTTTGTTGATGAAAAGGTGGAGGTCGATAATTTTGGAACTGTGTTGATGGTCTAACGTGGAAATTATTGTTCGACCCAACTGGTTGTTCCCTTGGTGTGAATCGTGTTCTCGGTGAAGATGCAGTAGTCAAATTCTGGTTCCTCCTTTCTCGCGTATAAACATCTTTTAAGTCCTCCCTTTGCAACAGGAGTTCGAAGTCCAGGATTGTTTCGATGCGTTGGACCCTTCGTGCATCTTGAATCAATTCCTCGAAATGATCCGCCAAACAGGTTATAATCTCATCCTCAGAGAGTGGTGGTTGCATTGACTTCAAAGTTATGACTCGCTCAGTAAAATATTCGGCCCTACTGAGTTTGCCATTCCTTTGATACTTTTCTGTTTCCATTCTGTGCCGGATTCCGCGTTGCACTTCCCTGCTCCAATATTTTTTCTCAAAGGCTTCTTTGAACTCTTCCCAGCAGTGTATGTCGTCTCTGACCAAACTGAACCATCTCGCCGCATGATGTTCTAGGCATAACTCCAGGGTGTCGATCAGCTGGATGTTTGGATCGGTGGTGTTATTTTGAGTTGTCCTCCGCTCATAAAATTTACGGATCCTGTTGAGGTGTTCAGTTGGATTGTGTTCCCTGCCATGAAATTTTGGAACGTTATTATTGATTATTCCATTGGTGGTACTTCCACAGGTGACATATATGTTGGGTGGTGCTGTGGGTGAGTTTTTCTGAATCTTGTCCTCGAGGGTTTCCACTCTCGCCTTGTTATCGTTAGCCAATCGTTCTAAAGATGTTATCTGTCGCTCTTGTTCTAAACTTGTCTCCTTGTTTTTGTCTATTCCCTCCTGTTGTCTTGAATTTTGCTCAGCAATTTTCTGCGTTATTTGTTCCAGCTCTTGGTGTGTCTCTTCCCTGGTTCGTTGATTCAAGTCGATCACAAACTCCTTCACCTGTTCGGTTTGAAACCGACAGTCCTCTTGTACTTTGTCGATTTTCTTGTCCTGGGTCTCGAACCGTTTGTTAATTCGGCTCAATTCCTGTTTTATTTCTAGGGAGTTTTGTTTTAATTCCTTAGAAAAACGTTCTTCCTGGCCATCGAATCGTTGGTTAATTTGATTCAGTTCTAATTTGATTTCCTTAGAGCGCTTGTCCTGATCCTCGAATTGTTTCTTCATAAACATCATTAATTGGTCGAGATTTATGGTATGGCTTTGCGGTTCTTGGCTGGTCTTCACGTCGCTCGTCATTTCGATGTTTTCACGGTCGGTATATGTCTGTATATTTTCGCCGTATTCTCCTTCTTCTTCTTCTTCAATTATTACGGTCGGTGGTTGACCCGATTCTTCAACGATCCGCGACCCTTCCAGCGCTACGCCTTCTTCACTTATTTCTTGACCCGCGGTCACGTCTTCTAATCGGCGCGACGAAGATGGGTCCGACAAACCGTGAGACTCTATAGCCTTTTGTGTCCGCGTAATGTTTTTTCTTAAGTTGTATCCCGATTGATTATCCATATTAATATTTAGTAATAATATATCGGTACACAAAATACAACACAAAATATATATCTTAAAACTAACATAAAATTATTTTTAAAAGAAGTTATTTGGTGGGGGAAGACTTCCTTGACAAATTGCCAATACGTTGGGCGCCATTTTGAAATGAATGAAACTTCATTTCTATAAATATTGTTATATTATTAACTCATATAATCATTTACCTTGATAAAAAAAATTTTAAATATTTGTAATACAAAGATTAGTCATTTATTGTCTTGAAACATCAAATAATAAAATTATGAGTTCATTCGAACTTAATCGGTAGAATACATATATAAAATCATTTTGAAGTTAACATAAAAAAATAAATTATCAAACAATTGAGATGTAAAAGGAAATGTCTCTTATTAACTACACTGAGGTTATGGAAAGTTCATAAACATATGTAAATATAACATAAAGGAAAGATTTCATTAGTTCATTTTAGAGTCTTACTATCTCGGGTTGGGAGGAATTGGTTTAACACATAATTATTTAAAATAGAGCACTCAGAGTCTGTTTCTCGTGAAAAATTCATATACATAGGCTACACATACAATTACAATAAAACACAATCAATTAAAGTTTATATCTTGGTGAATATTATTAATTACTATTTGAGTTTCTTTCTCTCGGGACAGGGTCAGTGCGGCAAATTTGTCAAGGAAGTGGGGTAATTATACACATATTGACAAAGATACAAAAAATAATAAAATATTAATCGATTAGTTTTTAAATAAATGATGAGTGGTGAAATGATGGTAGACAACAATCACAACTGTTCACAAAGTCTATGTTTCTGAATACTCGGTGTACATATAGAAAATAGTTCAATTAGTATGATATTTGTTAAAGTTATTCCACTTTTGTGTATTAATGTTTCACAGTTTATGATAGTAGGCTACTTAGGCCTATTAGTGGGGATATAGGATGACTTTTAAAAAATATATAAATTGGAATGGTCTCACAAATGTTCTCAAATACGTTGTTGAAACTAGCTTGTATTATGTCTGCTCCTTGGTAGATTTTTAGAGAATTTTCAACTGTAACTTATCACTTTTAATTTGTGTTACTTCTCAGCACTCCATAGAAAATTTAAATATACTTTTCCACTTATTTAAATTGGAGCTAAGTCAGGAAACGTCCATTAAGCTTGGGATCTCCCAACCAAACTTCCCAAAAATCATTGTTACAGCGTCCATAGAGATTCAACATTATCCATTTTTTTGTGATCTTGATTAAGATTAGTAGCACTGATGAAAATGAATACATGACCCTAATTTGTTAAGTAGGAAGTTGTTAAGAACTTCATTTAAGACTGTTGACTCTACTATTACGGTATACATTTAAATTTGTTGAAGACATACTAAGAGGGGTTCCAAATAACTTCCTTTAAATTTAAACTATCTTATTCCTAAATACGATTTCACCTTGGTCTTAATCTAAAACTAGTTGGAATTTCCCGCACTTTAAATTAGTTAGTGGGCTAAACTTTGGTCACGTGATTGCTGTATCGGTGGGTGTGGCTTATTTGATTTCTGTCACATATTATGTCTGTTCCGCCATCTTTGAGATACGACTTTGGTTGTATTTATCATCAATACTAAATAATTTTGAAGTTTTCTTTGTATGTTCAGGTGACATTTTATACTCAGAAATATATGGTTCATATATAGGCCAGGTTTGTTTTGTCCTAGCATCTTTAATGTTATTATAATCGCCGAAATACTAGCGACCTTCCATTTGATATAACTTTCTAGGCCGTTCTGTTTCCACTTGTAAGTTGATAAATTTCTTTTAGTCGTTCTTTTTACTATAGTTCTTTTATAAATATTGATTTTTATAGATAGGTGGGATTCTTTAGATTAATTTTGATATGGGTAACATAGGTCTAAAATTTTGATAAAAGGCTTTAATTAATTTTGATCTGGTTGAAAGTCTAAAATTTATAGGCAATTGTTTAGATCGCTACCGTTGTGCATTTTTTCCGGTAGGTGGCGTGCGTGTCTTCTCGTGTTTGAAAGGAATACCAATTATTTATTGAAACAACATTATTTTGAAATGTTTCAGCACATAATCAAAGCTGTACAAATAAGAATACATTTAAAAAAAAGTACACAGAAAATATTGTATGTGTGTGCACACGCTTGTGTGTGTATGTGAGAGGGAGTGTAAGTGTTGTGTGTAAGAAAGAAAGAGGGAGTGGATGTGTGAGAGAGGTTGCCACGTATCGAACCGCTTTTTGCTAGCGCCACTTGCCCCGTATCGAACCCCACGTTGTGCCGTCCACTTGCCTCGTATCGATTGCTATTTTCAAGCGCCACTTGCCACTTATCGCTCACTTTGTGAGACCACTTGTTGGGAGTTCGAAGCAGTTCGATCGCGGACAAGACCAAGTTGCTCACTTTTACAATTTTTCTTTATCAAAGTTATTGCAAGACTTGGCTTTTGTAAGTCTGAGTCTGTCCTCAACAACTTACAATCTGAATTTACTAAAATTCTCTGAATTTTATTTCTTTGCTCACTAAATTTACTTTTATTACTTTTACAAACTCTCTCTCTCTCTGGGGAAGTGCCTTTTGGAAGAAATCGGCTCCTGAATTCTGATAATAATTTTTATTTATTTATATTTTATTTTAATATTCTTCACCTTACTGGAGAGCTTTTAAATAATAATATATTTGTTGTACTTACGTCTGCTCATCCAAAATTGTTTCAAAGCATTACGGCCGTTTCGACTATTCCAGTACAGTTTTAATCACAGACGGATACGGTCGATTATGTAAAGTTATTTCCGTATAAACTAAACAAATGTTTTTAAAAGAAATTGAAAGTGTGTAAATAAATGTGTTAGTGTAATAAATGTGTGTCAAATACGTACTAATGTTTTAAATGATTTTATAATAATTTTGACGAGGTGTATATATATATGCTATATATAGTACCGAAAATAACGCATGTGACCATGACTGAATAAATAGTCGAAACGGCCGTAATGCTTTGAAACAATTTTGGATGAGCAGACGTAAGTACAACAAATATATTATTATATTTTATATTATACCAGAGCACATTAATAATAATAACTTTTCTAATCTCTAATTAATTATTTAAAAAGGAAATGTTTAAAACCAGTATGGTGAATAAAAAGAATTAACACTTGAGCATAAAATTTGTATGTCTTCTTGACCATTAAACAATTTATCTTCTATAGAACAACAAACAAAATATTTTTACACAATTAATATGACACAAATTTCTTATTCATTAATACAAAATTAAAATTGCTAGACTATTCCAGCTAGGACTACAAATAGTTTTTCCTGGACTGAAATAGTCGTATTTACGTTTGAACCTTATTCTAGACCAAAGCAGAGTTTACTTGAATCTAAAGAAGTTAATATATTTAAAATTTCCCCAATGAATTTTCAATTTAAATGAGTTTACTTTTTACGAATTATTTTATAGATTTAGTGTACCTTCACACTTAACATGAAGGTCTTGAAGTTGTGAAGTTCTTTGCTGAGATGGTTAACGGTGTCTTCAAGTTATCTCCTTTCCAACTCCTGGTTATGTTATAGTTGTGGACTGCTGGTAGTAATTACGATTCCTTGCTGACTAGTCTCCCATGTAGATTGATCATCTTTTTCTTGATTTTCAAAAATAATTAATTTTTATAAGTTACTTTTTACTACATGAACTACTTGGCTTTAAAATTTATTGAAGTTGAATTTAGAAAAATTAGTAGAGTGACTAAAGTAACGTCTTCCCTGCTCGGCGACTGAAACTAGAGTCTTACGACCAATAATTTTGGCTCTCCCTTCTTGTGGGAATGTTTCCCGCAAAAGGTAGCCACTTTTTCTCCCTTTCGCGAAGAAATGTCTCTTCTGTTGATTTCTAAGTTTTCGGCTGAATTACTACGTAACTCTTCTGCTAAAAGCTGTCCTAGGCTTAGTTTTCATCTATTGTATTACTTTTATAAATTATTTTCCATTAAAAACCCTTTTAATTGATATTTTAATCTTTCTATTATTTCAATTTTCTTGTGTTGAAAGTTGGCTATGTGAGTTGAACTTCTAATCTGTGACGTCACGCTACCTGAGGGGAAATTTCTTGTTTTATCTTAAAAACTCTGATTTTGAATACTATTTCGTTCTTTTTGCTGTAACTTTTGAACGGTTGGTCCGATCTTCAGTTTCTCTTCGGATTCCTCTTCTTCATATTCTTGAGGGTCTTGACAAACTTGATTCGACGTTTTCGGCCGCGTATTTCACGAGTTACCGCACTTTTTTCGAATGTCTATTTTTTCACAACCTAACTTTTTACTTAAGCCTTTTTTCTAAATACTTTTGCACTAAAGTTATTCTCCTGGTCCTATAACGGAAATAACTTTTTAGTTTTTTGTCGTAGCTCGCTTGGTTCGTGAGTTATTGATGCTTGAAGTCGTGACTTTTTGATCGTCTTATTTTTCGTATATAAAATCCCCCCCATTATTATTTTTCCACTCTGCTCTGTTATTTTACATTTATATACCTTTATTATACATAACCTATTCCTTTTTTATCCCCTTTAAACTTTAATTTAACCGCTTTTGGGCTTTAACTTTTTAGTTTTTGTTATTATTATTTCTCCCCCATTTTAACTTTAATTCTTATTCTGACCACATATTATTATTCCCTACGATTGTCTTTTCATTTTCTATTATTAGGTTTATTTAGTTTATTCCCAAGCAAAATTGATCCTAAAACAGAGCCCTGAGACATGCCATATTGTAATTTTCCTATTTCACTCTCTTCCTTTTCTAACATATTGCATTTTAGTAACAAATCTTCATCAATTTTTCTAATATCTTTGAAAAAACATGTAATAGGGATATGGGCCTATAATTACTCAGAAGTGATTTTATGGCTTTTTTTAAATAATGATAAAATTAGCTGTCTTTAAGCAGTCAGGAAAATCACCTCTGCATAAACTTAAATTGTAAATTGATACTCTGAGATTGGTAATAAATGATTTGATGTGAATCTTCATAGTAGTTCCCTACAATATAATTGGTGTGGAAGTTAAGTTTGTTGTTCAATAAATTATTTAATCTGTTTTTAAGGTTTTATATAATATTTTAATGAACTATCTGAAGATGAAACATAATAAAGTATAAGCAAAGAAAGAAGTCGCAAGACAGTTGTAGGTAATTGAAATAATATTTTTTATTCTACAAAATTGTGATTTGAATACAATCATATTATGAGTTAAAATACTGTATCCACTAAGTACCTAGTCTAGCCTGCCTTCTTCACCTGAACTTGTATGTTTGCATATAAGAAACTTTCTCTACTATCTTCCAGAATTTATTTTTCTTTAATCATGTTTTAATTATAGAAGGGATGCAATTAAAATATAAATATAAAATATTGGTTTTAGGTTAGAGTTTAACATACAGGCTTACCTCGGAAAGTGGTCCTTGGAAAAAAGTGGTACACAAATAGAAAACACAATAAAAAATAAAACGTGTTAGGTTGGTGTGTTTTTCTTTTGTAAATGATTTCCGATTTTATTATTTAACTTAAATCTGCCCGGCGCCTCCACCATGTTAGGTCCAGATATTTGTTTCTTTGTTGTGGCGTTAGTTTATTAAAGTTAAGTAAGTAGTCATACGCGTTGTATTCTGTGTCTGTTTTTAATTCTGTGTGGATTTTTTTAAATTAGTGCTAAAATCTTCCTAATTTCGTCGAGTGTATTGGTCTCTTTGCCGTCTACTTTAAAATCTCTTAAAATTGCTATTACTTCCTCTTTTTTAAATTTATAAATGTTGGTATTAGTCAAGTCCATCTAGTCTTAGTTATGATTATATCTTATTATTTAATTAAACGAAATAATATACCAGATCTTTTAGTTATACTTAATTGATACTTAGTTTATACTTGTATTATACACAATTTATTTTATATCTCTGTAATTATCTCCACCACATTTATTTTCTTATCAATTTAGCGCCTCCACCATGTTAGGTTGGTTAAAGGTCCTACACTCCTGTCTCCATTGGTTTGTCATTTTTATAACTATTTTGTTTACTGCCAAGATTTTGTAATTCCGTTCCCATTATATTCTGATTGGTATGCTCTAGGGCTGAGAAATGTAACATAAAACTGTTCACGTGTTTTCAGTGCAGATTTCTTGTAATACAGATGACTTGGTTGGAACATTGTTTTACAGTTTTCTGCTTTGGTTGCATCTGCATTTCTCACACGAATGTAATATAATAGTTTATACGTGTACTTCTAACAATGGTTGTTATCTGATTAGGCTTTGTCCACAGCCAATTCTCTTATAGAACTGACTTGCTTTGGATGTTAAAATATTTGTTGTTGTTGTTGTTTCCAATGGCAGACTATGTGAGAATCAACCCATGAGTTTCCTGGCATCCCAGTACAATTTAGGAAAATTTTTCGAAATCTGATGCTCAGAACCAAGCCTGGGGCACCTCAAAAGATGTTCCCTGTTCATTGGCTCCCCCGTTTGTTGGCACAACACACAAAGATCGGAGTCCAGGACATGGATCCTCTTCATGTGGGCCGCCAAACAATGATGTCCCGTGCCAATGCATAGATATGCAACAGCCTCTCTCCTAGGCTTGTTCTTGTTGTGTTGCCATTCGTTCTCTTTGCACTTCCACCTCCTCTCACTTCCCAAGGCCCGTGCTTCCTTCAGAAATTCCTCTTGTGTTCCATTGCTGATTAGTCTTCTAGCTGAATCTAAGTTCAAGGATTTGTTCCAATGAAGCAGATTAGATCCCTTCTTAGCAAGGACATCCGCCATCTCATTCCCCATTACTCCAATGTGAGAAGGCACCCACTGGAAATGGATCGTCCTTCCCAGTCTTTCCATCTGTCTGATGGCAGCTCTTGCTTCCCTGACAGTTCGAACGAAAGATAACTTGTTTGAGGCTACAGCCTGGATGGCTGCCTTTGAGTCTACCAGGAAGACTATCGTACATAGTTTGGTGTGTATACATAGTAATAGTTTCAGGGCTGTTGATATTACCTCTACTTCAGCATCAAAGCTTGTAGAGCTTGTTATGTTAAAATATATTTTCGTTTGTTTTATTGTTCATTTAATTATTTAAGTCTTTGGAATATTGGTGTTCACCAATACATTCTTGACAAACACTAAAATTTTGAAATATTTCGTAAACACTGTTCACTTTCTCAAGTGTTCTTTTTATACTTTCTACTGATTGAGAAAGTGAACAGTGTTTACGAAATATTTCAGAATTTTAGTGTTTTATTGTGTGTTTTTCTATTTTTGTACTACTAGGTAATACTAGGTAATGTAAAATATTGTATGTTATGTTACAGTTTCTTAACATACCGTTCTTGTCGACACTTGGATGGTAAACACACAGTGTTTGGACGTGTTGTCGGAGGTTTAGATACACTCACAGCTATGGAAAAAGTAGAAGTTGATAATAAAGATAGGCCTATTGAAGATATTATTATACATAAAGCTCAATTGTTTGTTGATCCTTATCAAGAAGCAGATGATCAAGTAAGTGTGGCTTACATTTTCAACTGTTTGTTGAAATTTTTATATACTAGGTGTCTTAGAAAGATGTCAAAATAACTTAGTAAAAGTAAAAAACTATGCGTATCTCCGTTTCACTTATTAAATATGGAAAAATATAGAAACAACATTTTAAATTAAACTTTATAAACAGAATACAATATACTATTGAGGAAATATTGTAACTCATAATCACATTCTCAACTTTAATAAATTATACTTTATATTCTTTAAGCAAAGTTTTGGGAATATGTTAGTTATTTGTTTAATTTCACTCATGAAATATTTTGTAGTATTTAATTTTGAAGACTTTGTTTAACAAATATCATAAGCCTTTATATATTTGCCTTCATAAGCCTATAGCCTTTATTCCGATTTGGTTTTTGTTGCTTTTTGCACATTAGACTAATGAAAATGAGGAAGTAGATAACCATATATGGAAAAATGCAACACCATCAACAATATCGAAAATTAGTTTTATAACAAAACTACATATTTAGATATAAACAATATATGGGGTATATAATCAGGTGAATGAAAAGGGTATGGGAAGTTTCTTCCAAGGGAAATGAAGAAGTCTTCAAAAATCACATGAAGCAAAATAATGGCAAGTGGTCACATCCTGCTGAAATTATTGCATACTAAATTAAATGGTAGGTTGAAATCTGTAATAAAATTTTTCTCCTAGTTCACAGTAACAAGATTTTCATTGTCATCATCATCATCATCAACAAAATAAGGCTCAATATGTGAAGACATATTTTTACATACTGATTATAGCAGGGTTTCTTTACAGTGATGTGTCTGGCTGTGTTCAAAATGAAAAGTGGGTTGTTTGATAATTAAATCTATTCAGATGAATATGGCTTTTCGACAGAAAACCAAACATTCATAGGAATGGTGGATCATCATTATACTATTGCTAACATTGAAGCAGAGTAAACATTAATGTTTTCTTTTCTGCATTTGTCCATTCTATATTTTGTTATTGGACAACCAATAATTTCATTGAACAATTATTTTACACATTTTTAATTAAGATTATTTTTTAAATGGTCACAGAGGCTTCTATTTGGATAACAACTATTTATTATTGATTCGCATTCGTTGTTGATTTAACTGGATTGCCAGTGTAGCCTTTGTGTGCGAAGAATGTTTCCCAAACAATTGCTAACACAATCATGTTCCTAGAGGTGGCTTTTGAAACGACTTACAAAAATGGATTTGCAATGTGTTGCAAACTTGTTCAATTTTGAATTTATGCTCAACTGTGTATGAAAGAAAATAATATTCATCTATACAAACTTTTTCCTTAACATATTAAAAGGTGTTCCTCTATATGCAGTAATTGATTATCACCAAGAGGAGGAATATCATTTTGAAGCTCATGGAAATAAATGTTGAATTTGTGGATGGAAGGTTGAAATCCATGTATAATCCATTTAGTCTTAAATATCAAATAAGAAAAGTTAAAGTGATGTACAAAGACTTAAAAGAGCAAAGGAAAATTATAGCTCAGAATGTGTATGATTTGTAGTGAACTATTGGTGGTTCCAAAATTTGAACCTTCCTTTGGGCGCAACAGAAGTTATTTTCAGATTTGAAATAATACTCATACTGAGACAAGGCGAAATGGGTTGTGGATAATTAAAATCTAAAAATACACATTTCAAGGAACCTTGAAATTAAAATAAACAACCGCCTCAACACCTAGCGGCATTCACGAACATCGTACTACTAAATAATACTCAATTTCAATTGATTCCAGGACATTCAGTCAGAAAAGCTCAAAGTAAAAATATTTCCTGAAAAATATCATACTTATACCCATATCAAATTAATCTCAATAAATCCATCCATCTAGGAAAATTAATACTAAAACATAAAATCGTAGTGTAAAGCTAAAATAGTTATTTCAAAAATACAAAATACTCAGAGAACTATAGGCAAAAGAAGTTATACTATTAGATTAATCAGAATTTCCTGCATCAAAAGTGTTTTGTAGGATAAAACCATGTGTATCTCAGTAATTAAATGTAAGACGAAAACCAACGCTTCCTTACAGTATATTAGTGGCGGTCAAACAGGACATCATCTCAGAATACTTATTGCCACGCCTACTACAGCAGCAAGCCCTCCGATTGGTTGTCATAATTTCTTTGACGATGATGGCCAAATGTACTATTACTGTTATATAAATTAGATAATTATATAAATAACTGTTACGAGAAATTATTTAAATTCACCTCAAATCTACACGAACTTAAGTGCACACATGGAAGAAGAAATTCAGAAGGCGTGAGTTTCGAAGTTTCCAAAACGCCGATTTGAGTGCATCCAATTCAACATTGTTGAGGAAGGCCTACAAGGGAACAGACATATTTCGAAAAGGATAAACAAAAATATAAAAAACAGCCAACTTATTCTCCACATCCATCGTACTAGTCAACTCCAAGAAACTACAAACAGTGCGGTTTCAAAAAAGTGATTTTTTAAAGGTTAGGTTAGGTATATAAAAACACTAAAGAAGATATTTAGCAAAATTAAATTGCTAATTTTTGTGAGATCTTTATATTTTGTTATATGTACTTTCTAGCCATTTTTTATTTTAGCATTTTGTTTCACTAAAGCTCTATAACCCACAAGGACTAAAATAAGGCTAACACAATTTTGCTGAGTAATTACACTCTTATAACCAGCTAATAACTTTGAATCAAATTTGTGGTTTCACTCATATTTCATCCTTGCATTTCATCCCATATAGAAGGAACAATAATTAACAATAAAAAAAATTATTTACTTTGCTAATTGAATTTAAACTTAATAATATAATTTCTTTATATATTTATGTATGTGTTTTGCCCATCCCCCAACTTGGGAAAAGTCGGCACCATCCCTGTTCCTGTTTTTGAGATTCTGTGCTAATAATTTGAAATAGTCAATCTCGTAACCATTCCTGAGCAGCCGAGGGCTAATATAGACAATTATTTTTCTTTGTATATGTATGTAGATCCACCTTTAATATATTTGAACTGTTAAATAGTAACTAAGGGATCTATAGGAACATTCTGACACCTGGCCTATTTTTTTCATCGTAGCAAAGAAATACTGTACAATCTTATCATTTTTTGAAAGTTACACTCATTAACTGGCTTAGCAAACTGCCCTCATACTAAAAGTATTACTGGATGGAAAAAGAAAAACTTCACACATAGTAAATACAAAACATTAAATTTTTTTTTTGAAAACGGAACATTAGTGAGTCTTATAGGAGACCAATACCATCAACATCCAAGGAATAATTAAAGAATATTAAGTAACATATTAAAATAAAGAAACAATGCTCCAAATCTATAAATTGTACATTAGACAATGTGTTTCATAATATTGTAATTATTTTTTAATTTTTTTAGTTGTCAATTGAAAGAACTGAAGAAACAAATAGAAAAGCACTGGAAGCTGTAGAGAAAACAAAAGTGAAAGATGTTAAAAAGCAGCCATGGAAAGCTTTTCATTCTGGAGTTGGAAAGTACATTAATCCACAGGAAATGTCTTCAAGGTATGTGTAAAAAAAAAAATAATAAAATAAATAAATAAATTTTTTTTTCTTTAATGCGCACCATTCTGTGAATAAGCATAGAGACTTGTATTTTACATTTTCGGGATCTTGAGATCTCGGAAAGTGTACTTTTCTAGTCACAAACAAATTTCAGATCTCTTTGGAAATACCTATTTTAATAATCTGGTATTTATTTTTCCTGAAATACAAATATCTGAATAATAATAATCTCCTTATAATTAAACATACAAAATTAATCATTGAATTGTAATGGAGCCACCCCTGAAAAGAAACATATATAAGGAACATTAGTGAACATATATAGCACTACTTACATATTAGGACATGATATAACATAGATAAATTTTAAAGTCCGAGTCCTTTCCTGTCTGTATATACTTTATAACAATGGTATATATATATATATATATATATATATATATACATATATATATATATATATATATATATATATATATATATATATGTATATATATATATATATATATATATATATATATATACATATATATATATATATATATATATATATATATATATATATATATATATATATATATATATATATATCATTTATCACAATCCACCTGATTGTTCTTTAAAAGAAATACACAAAACCATTGTTTAATGCAAGAATTTAATGAAATGCCTCTATTTTTCCTATGTATTTTGATCATAATGTAAAATATTTGTTTATACTATTCTGACAATTGTTATCTTCACATTACTTATAAACACTTCAATCTCTGAAATGTTTTAATTGTTAATTAAAAGTTTGAACATAGGCGTCTATACCAGGACGAAATCACTAACTCTATTTAAAATCAGATTTAAAAAATGTTCTTTTTATTTGAATATCATTGGAAATTGATAGGAAATGATCCATATGAGGAAAAGTTCCGCAGTGACAAGAGAGTCAACACGACCATTCTTGTTGAACGATGTTGAGCTAATGAATTCTCCAAAATGGAACTAATCCCTTCCAATTTCAAAATACAGGGATTGATTGAATTAATGGACTAAACCGAAACATTCTGACGAAAAATATCACCGCACTAACCCACTGCACAGACTTTTAATATGTTTTAATTTTGTGGATATACTAATCTTTCTTAATTAGTTACTTATTTTATACTAAAAGAATAAAGTTTATAATATATTTTATTTAAATTAATATTGTATTATTTTTAATAAAATATTTATCCCATTCATACCAATCGTTTACTTGCAATTCTATAACGTTTACCTAATTCCGGAACACTGTCTGTCCGTCCATACGAGGCTTCGAATATACAATTGCAATACGAGCGGTGATGCAAGTTTCCTGATGTCATATCTCATTTACACTATATATTGAATCACATACTAACTCAATTTAGACAGCCAAAAATGTGAAATGTCACAACACAAAACATAAAGTGGGTTGAGAACTAAAGTTTTCATTTACAAAATTAAGTAATAAAATGTAGATTGTAGATTAACATACAAACAGCCTTAGTAAAGTATTGAATGTAGTCTTTTCTTGGACATGTCAGATTTCACATTTATGAGTATCTTCGTAAAACATGATAGTGGAAACAGTGGATCAAACAGAAGTCTGTCGTATCTTTTCATTCTTGAAGCAGTTATATAAATCAATCAAAAGTGACCTTGTGCATTGTTTGAGAATAAATTAAAAAAAAAAAAAAATCTTGACCGACATCATAAAAAACTCATTATTGTTTAAAAAACCCTTATTATGTAAATTAAGTCAAATTTCATATGTGAGCATATATATTCATTTGTTTCATAAATGAAAATTTGAAGTTATCTGCTATAAGACAAAAACTTAAAATTTGTATTTTCTAAAATCGGTTCTTAACATTTGAAACAAATTATGCTCAAATGACACACAAACAAAAATTGTTATCATTTTCCCCAAAATGGTAGTCCGTGGTGAGATAAAGGCGGTTGATTGTCAAAGATATTTTAATAAAATTGTTGAGTCATATATGAAAGATTAAAATCCAAATCATTGTGCCATCCCTGTGCAAACAAAAAATACATTTCATGAATATAATAGAAAAAACAAATCGAAATGATCCTGACAACCATTTAGGCCTATTTTTTTTACGAATTTAGTTGCAAAATGTATTTTAAAATGAACTTGTCGCATTGGTTTGATCATAAACCTCTTCATTTCATCAAAATTTAGTTAAGACAACTTGGATTAATAGATATGTTGAGATATTGTATCTTGTGAGATACAGTACTGCTGCGGTAAGAATGAACACACAAGGAATGCAGAGAATTAGCATATTTTATTTGATACTGAACTTCTCACTACTACTCCAATTAATAACATTGACTAAATGGTTTGACACGATAAATATTCCGAAATGAATTACAATGCTAATTTGAATGCTTTTCTTAAACAAGGTTTACACAATCATGGCCAATTTACGAATGAGATTATTTAATATTAGTACCACTTTACAAATAATATTTTATTATTTTTTGATACTTCTTCAATAGTCAAAGATATTTTGATAAAAAGGGAGGAATATATAATTAATCTTATATGAAAACCATAACAACTAATGAAAATATAGTCAATCAAAATTTGTCTAGGATTAAGTATTTTTAGTCTAATATTAAAAGCCTGTGTGACTTTATTTAGAAAATTTAATGTTAATATAATATTAATAATTTAAATGAAGATGTTCTGAATCATTAAAATACTTGTACAGAATATTTTGATTACTTATCAGTACTATTGTATGATGATTTCTTATAAATTAAAAAAAATGTTGCTAAATTGTAGTTATTTGAATTGGTTGACTCGGAGTCGGACAAAGTATCTGAATCGCCTTCTGAAAGTGACCCGACTGTAATTAGTCTTCTATTGTATTTTCGACTGATACTCATTTTCAACTATTCAATATGTTTCATATATCCGTGCCAGTCTTCCATATTTATCTGATCAAGAGCATTGTTTGTGTGTTCCTCAAGAGCTTGAAGAGACAATTCTCCTGTAACATTATTTTCGCATATAACTATTGTGACTTTAGCTCGGGTTAACTCGATGGAATTTAGCTCACACATGAAGGTGGTAATCTTAACACTTTTGACTGTTTTGTTCTAAAATTAAGTCAATTTTATAAAAAAATTGTTTTGGCTTGTGTTCACTAAGGTCATAGAGTGTGCACTTGCGAAAGCTCATGTCACAATACCTTATTTAGCAGCCATGTAATCATGTCTTTTTTACAAGCGTATTTACTGGGAGTTTTGTTTATCTGTATATTGTGATATGGAGTATTGTCGAGAACCAAAACAGAAGCCGGAGACAAATGAGGCAAAACTTTATCTTTTATCCATTTTTGAAAATTTTCTCCATTCATCTGCCCATGATAATCGCCTGTTGATGTACCTGCCCTAAAAACCCATTTTGGCTTCCAATGTGAACAATAAATAATCTCTTTGCTCCACGATTAGTAACTATAATACCGGTCACATCATCATTTTTCTAACACTTCTTAAATCTCAAATCACTGTCCTCCCAGGTTTCGTCACTATAAAATATCTCTCTACCCTTGTCTCTTAAATGTTTAATTTCTGAAGATATCGGATTCGGTTGTTCACTATGTCAGGTCGTTCAATTAAAATTTTCCTCTTGTTCTGACATTTTTCCATCTGAAACCCATTTCCTTAAAAACTTTATGAAGACTGTCCCGCTTCCAAGCAAAATTAATTAAGTTCACACTTTTTTGTCTAGAACATAAAAATCATTAATTGTGTTTCGAATCACTGACCTATCGAAATCAACAAATACCTTTTTTGGATTATTCAGTTTTTCTTTTTTTATTCGGACTAGTCATACTCATACCAGGATTTGAGTTGATATTTAGTCTTTCTTTTCTAATATTTGTTATGGTATGTTTTGAAACTTTTGTATAATTAGCCGCCCTTTCAGTAACTTTAGCTAGTGAAATTGACAGTTGATTATTTTTAGCTTCTTTAATTGCAACCTTTAATTACTTTACTAATTTTTTGTCATGCTTCACTATGAATGACTTTCCTTTTTTTATTAATCCTAGGCTTGTTATAAACTAAATAAAATTAACTTACTGTATTTAATAATATATCACCCTATGTTAAATAAATACTGAAACATTTAAAATAACTTTAATAACTGAAATCATACATAGCCTACGCTTAGGCTTAACCACTCACAGCTGTGGAAAATCCCAACCTGATATTTTGTAACCGATTAGTACGGTAGTTATTAAACGGACTTTACTAGTCTAGTAGTCTAAATGCGATCAGCACATGTGCAGTTCCCTCTTCATCCCTCATACGTTACGTTCATTCTTGTGATCGTCAGACAGTATTATGCAAGATTTTTTCATTTTTTTAAATTGATAATTCTAAACTAGTATTTTTATGAGATGTAGAATTCTTTTCCTCTGCTTTTGCTTTGTGTATATGAGAAAGTTAGTGCATCCATTTATTTTCATTGCTGTGATTATTTACCATATATATTCATAGATTTGTTTTAAAATATAGATTACAAACATATTAATATGGTTTAATTATTGATATTTGTTCAGTGTTCAGTTTAACCTTCTTTTAACTCCATTCCAATTTTCACCCGCTCTCTTGATATTCCATAACTCCAAATTACAAATCTACAATTTCCCACTTCTTTATTGCTTCCCTGACTCTGTACTATGATTTCATGATATTGTATAAACCATGTGATTGTTGATGTTTATAGCAAACAAGTCAGCAAAGACACATCAGGAGAACCTCCTATCAAAAAGAAGAAACCTCCGGGGTATCAATTTGGTAACTTCAGTACTTGGTAAAAACTTCACATCGTTGTTTTAAATTGCAAGAATTGTACATAAAAATATGATAATATAACAATTATAAATAAATTTTATAAAATGTCTTTTTCACTTTAAACTCTCAACCTTACACTCCACACTAATTAAATACCTTACAAATCCATAATCTGTATTTAAAAATTTTTGTATTAAATTGTCTGGGCTTTTACATCCTAAAGCACTATGACCTTTTAGATCCATTTTGTTTACTCAGTTGTATATTGGAGTCACATATATTGTTTGTATTTATGACTAAATCTAAAGTCGACCCAATTGTAATTAATTTCTGACCTAAGATATGTTTTATCTTTGTCTAATCAGTTCTTTATACTTTATGATATTGTGTCAAATGCTTTCTTCCTTCTTCACACACAGTCCATATAGGATCATCAACATACGTATACAGATTTTTCATAACGTTTTCGAAAACTTTTGGCACAGTCTCAAGTTTGATATGTTATGCACAGGGTATGGTGTATGTAGGCCCAGGTCCTAAGATCAAGGAGGACCTTTCCTATCAGCAAGAACTGAAGGTAGAATAATAAAATCTTATTTACCTAAAGAAAGACACAATGAAATTGTTTACCTTTCTGGCTGATTTTCTTAATAAAAATAAGAGTGATTGGATTATTACCAATTTATTGTTAATGAAAAAGTTCTGGACACCGACTTCAAAAATTTATCTCAATGTGAAAGAATTATAAATTCATGTATTGCTTTCTTTGGTGAATAGATTAAAAAAATATGTTTTACTAGTAAATACAAATTGCTTTCTTTGGTGAATAGATTTAAAAAATATGTTTTACTAGTAAATACAAATTTTATGTAATGAGTATTTCTATCATTAATTTTGATACATGACTATGTACTTGAAACAACAACCTAATTTATATAAAGATAACACCAATGTTTTCATTTTCTTTCTCACGTTAAAATCATGAAGTTACATCATTATTATTGGTATAGTTTATTCGGACATTTGCCATCATTTTTGTGTATTTCGTAAAAGTCAGAATACAAGGGGGGGACTTAAAAAAAAACGAGAATTGGGTCATAACTCCTTTATTTTTACACCAAATTTTGGTCACCTTCAAAATAATTACCATTGACTGCAATGCACTTCTCTAATCGTTCTTCCATTGTTCAAAACATTGTTGATATTCACTTAATGGAATGTTCTTTAGTCCATCCAGCGGTTTTTGTTTCACCTCTTCCACAGTCTCAAAACGTTTACCTTTCATATCCCTTTTGAGTCGGGGGAACAAAAATAAGTCGCAGGGAGCGAGATCCGGTGAATAGGGGGGGGGGGGGTGAGCCCATTTTTCGTCAAAAACTGCTTCACAGACAGAGCAGTGTGGGCAAGTGTGTTGTCATAATAGTAGAACCAATCCCCAGTGCGCCACAAATCCCCTCTTTTTCTTTGAATGCTCTCCCTCAGTCATTTTCTGGTTTTTCACAGATCAGAGTGTTGATTTTCTCAACATTGTTGTCAGTTCTTGACGTTGAAGGGCGCCCAGAACGAGGCTGGTCTTCAGTCGACATTTCTCCATTTTTAAAAAGCTGAAACCACTCGTAGAAACGTGTTTTACGAGTAGCTTCCCCATAAGTTTTTTTAAGAATTACAAGAGTTTCTGCAGGCATTTTCCCCAACAGGAAACAAAATTTCATAGCCACATGTTGCTCCCGGCAGTCAGCCATTTTACAGTTTTGCCGAAACGGAAAAAGGTATTTCACAAAAATATCTTATTGACTAACTGATCCACTCACAGCGAACAAACGTCGCACACTGACGTGTAGCAATGTGTCGAGACTCCCTCTCCGGCCGACCGGCCATGCCCACCCCCTCTCCTCACCAGCCCAATTCCCATTACTTTTGGTTCCCCCCTCGTAAAACTATACAGATAATATGAACAATCTATCCTTATGCAATAACTTTCAAAGTAGAAGTTACATGAGTTAAAAACAGTTCACATGAGTTGAAGAATTTCAGGATATGTACCTTGGCCTAAAAGACCTGGAGTTGGAATCTCTTCATTTGGCGCAATATTTGAACTGAGATGTTGTTTGAATCAATGAGTAAATAAAAGTATTTCAGAACTGTATAATATAATTTTTGCAAACTGATTAAAATTACAGTTACGTTTCCTTATTTTTAAATATGCTTTTAAATTTGTTTTCAATAATTACTAATCGCAGTGGTAAATGGTTCTTCAAACTAAAACCAAGATAAAAGGAATAGAAGCCAAGATTATTTGCATAATATGTTTAAAGAAAGATTGAATTACCTACCTATGACCAGTACAAATAAACAGTGCAAAAACATTGCACAAAGTTTCTCATCCTCCAAAACCAAATAAATTGTTCACCAAAAATGTCAGTTAGGAAGTTAGCAGTTGTTATCAAAAAGTGAAAATGAACCATGGACACCATCTTTGAAAATATATTTATTAATGACTTAAACTTCTTCTTTGAGCCATAAACACTTCCTCAGGGTAAATTGTATTTGATTAAAGTTCATTTTGGATTTTTGCCAATTATCTCTGAACCGGTATATTTTTTAATTGTGATTTTTTACATGGGTTTGAGTCATTAATCTTCACATTTCACTACTATTAGAACGAAATTGGTGGAGCCGATTTCGAGAAATTATGTCTTTTATAATAGCCCCATGATGATTTTATTATTAGGTTTTTACCGATAACTCACAAATCGGTACTTGGAGAGATAGCCTCCAATACTTTACTTTAGCAAAATTTGCTCAAAATCATAAGAGTTGGTTTTAAGAAAATCATAGAATTTTGTGTTTTTTCTAATGGCAGCTACTTCCAAATTTTGAGTTATTGAAAAAATGAGGGAAAAGTTCAAAAATATACCCGTATACCAAATTTGATTAAAAAGTGTCCACACATTTCAGTTGTAGAGCATAAGATAGACATTATTTTAATAACCTCTTTTTTGAACATGGGGGATCTCAAATGTATATCTAAAAAAACTCAACATTGATTTTTTGACTCATCACATAACTTTATCTAAACTAAGTATGTGATGAAGTAAATAAGAAGGAATTAATTGACAATTTTCATTATAAAAAAGAACCCAATATATATAATTATATAAGTGCTGTTTGAAAAGAATGATTTTGAAATGAATTAATTTTTTTACCAAAATTCTATTTCATTTTTTTTTTTTTAGTTTTAACTCGATACCCTTTTACTAATAGTTTTCCAACTTCTTTATACCCTCCAAAAAATATGATTTCTCAAATTGTACAAAATAAGTGTTTGTTCAGTGATGACTATCTTATTTGATGAAATTTTTACCACTGAACTGTTTTTTATGTTTTGCAATGAGAAAGAGATCGCACGGAGCCAAATCTAGAGAAGGAGAGAGCAATTCATCAATTTTGGTCATTGTAATTGGAGGTGTGTGAGCTGTGCATTGTTGTAGAATATAATAATTTTCTTTGCAAAGTGAGTTCATTTTTTCATCAATTCACTGTGAAATTAATCTCCAAAAGAGGCATAATACTGTTCTGCGATAGTTTTTCTCTTTTCTTGGTAATTTCCCTTTTCTTAATGACGATTATGACATGTAAATCTTAAAAAATTGTGACCATCATCTTTTCAACCATTGGAACTGTTTAAGTCTTTGTTGGAGTGTGTTTGTCAGAAGAAATTAATATTTTGACTGCTTTTTAATTTGTGTAGTGTAGTTATAGATTCATGTTTCATTAATGGTTACATAATGCCTCAAAAACGGACTTTGATTGCTTTTGAACATGTCTAAACACTGTTCACAATGGTCATATGATTCCGATTTTGATCAACTGTGAGCAAATGCGCTGCATCCATCTTGTCATTAAAAAGGTTTATCATACTCAAATATTCATCCAGAATAATAAAAAACACATTCATCTGAGATATTTACCATCTAAGCTACCTTGCACATCTTCATATATGAAGGGTCATTCAACCTAATGTCATGGCTTTTATTGACCATTTCTTCAATTGTGACCTCATTCCAATAATCTCGGTACTCAGCATCATTTTTGCTTGTACAAACACAATGAAATTAATTGAATCTTTCCAAACAACAAATCATATTTTTCAGCTATTTCTTAATGTTTTTTCCATGCAAAAATAGTGCTTTATTAGCATATGAAATTCACATTTTTCCATTGGAGCAGTTTATAAAATCACATCAATTTATAAAATAACAAACATGAAAGATTAAATGAAACTTAAGATTTGAGCTGCATCTTATCAAACAGTTCCTGTATTTACTTGTGTTATCCTTTTCACTCCATTTATATATATCTTATATCTAATACTTTTTAACATGACTTGTTTTGTTATATATTGTAACGAAATAGAGGGCTGCCAAAAGGTCAGTGCTCGGGAGGCCAAACATTGTGAAGAGTTGAAAGGGTTGACAGCTAGAAAAACAATCCTAATATCAGTCACGGACCCCAAGGAGTCAAAGCATTCAAAAGTTCAATGCCTTCAACCGAAATTATTTATAGGACCAATGAAAGGAATTGCATCATTCTAAAGTAACTTAAAAGATTTAAAATAAGCCAATGAAGGCAGAGGATCGGAATAAAGCAGTTTGAAAATAAAAATTATAAATAAGGGTAGAAGAGAAGTGCGAGGGGTCTTTTTGGTTGTTAACTTATTGAAGAAGGTTGTTCCGGAGAAAGTGTTTCTCTTAGTAGCAAAAAGAAAAAAAATGTTGTGAAAGATTTAGCCGAAATCAACCGTCGAAATTAAATAGTAAGTGCGTCGTTTTGTACAAGTGTTTTAATAATAATCTTCGAAGTATAATTAAAGGATAATCGTCGTTTATAAGTTAAAAAGAGTCGTTGTCATAAAAGTGTGTGAGTAATAGCGTCGTTATACAAGTGTTTAAACAGGAATAATCATCAAATAAATTAAAAAGAATCGTCGTCACAAATGTATGTGAAAATAAAAGTGTATGAAGAAAAGAAGATTCGTCAAAAAGATTAAGGCAACTCAATCCATCTACCATCCATCAAGGAACCAGGAACATTGGAGCTGTAATAGAACTTCAGAGTCGATAAGTACAAATTAATGGACAATTTCAATTAAACAAACTATCACCAAATTCTATTTTATATTAAGTAAATTATAGTCACCAAAGAACCTAACGAACCAGTAAAGAGAAAGTAAATAAAATTAATAAATAATAAATTTCAGTTAGCCGGAGCATAATTAAAAGTTAAAAAAAAAATTAAAAGTAAAAAATTCTGATGCACTCTTATTTCTTTATTTTAGATTAAGACATTGTAGAATAAGTAACTTGTATTTAACTATGTACTTAGAATAAGTAGTAGATTAAGATGTTAATTGTATTATTAAGTGCATCAAATTTTAATGATAATTGTTTTTTTTATTGTAAATGATTTTTAAACTTTAATTTTTTTCTATTAAAGAAAGATTTAAAACCTACAGGTGTCAAAGTTATTTATTTTATTAATATTGGCATGAATAACTTATAGTAAGATTTGTTATAATATATATATATATATATATATATATATATATATATATATATATATATAGTTTAGATTTTGTATGGATAGGAGACACAGAGGTATTTAAAAAAAAAATTATAAATAAGTATAACTTATTTGTATAAAAATTAAATGAAAATATAAAAGAAAACTTTATATTTTGGTTTATTTTTCAAAAGTAAAAGCATAAATTATTTTTTTTAAATGTTATAATAAACCAAAATATAAAGGGATTTTTATTTTTATTTTTTATACAAATTAGGGAAATACAGATCCCTTTTGGTTTTTATTGAAGATATATAGGTATAACACAAGGTGAAATGAAAAGTGTAAACATTTATTTTTATGGTGATGATTTATCCAATTTGAACTGTCAATTATGGATTTCTTTAATTTTTTTAAATGGTATTAATTTTGTATTAAAAAGTTCTTTTATGAGAGATAATTAGCTGGAGAATGGAACTATTTTTCAGATGTCCTTTATTTATTGAATTTTTGGTATTGTTACATGTATTGGTGGTCGAGTGATTTATGTTTGTATAAGATTCTTAAAAAAATATATCACAATATTCTCACTTGTCATTATCAAAAGAGGATGAAAAACATCATGAATTTTACAATAAATTTGCAACACAGTACATGCAATTATTATCATTTTATGTGATATTTTTGCATTAAAAGTGTTTATTTGCTGTAATAAAAAATACAGCTGCCAATAAATTTGACATATTCCTTCCTTATGTATGTCCATAAAGAATAATGTTTGTTTTTAGAAAAATAAAATTTTATACCAGAGATAAAATGATCGTTTGACGATTTTTTCCTTTTTATGGAAAGTAATTAAGTAAGAAGTGCAAGTGAAGAATCTAAAGAGTAGTTTCTAGGATGCCTCTTTGTGCATTCTTAGAGTGTGTTATATTGGACACAATTTTTTATCTTTGTGTTATAGGTTTAGTGTTAATGTGTTTTTTATCTATCTTAATGTTATCTCACTAGCAATCCATAGTGTATGGAATACGTAATTGAGGAAAAAATAAAAAGTCAAGACGAATTTAAGTAGATAAATAATAATTCTATTATACAAATTGTGACTTGAACACGTCACAATAGGATTTTGAATCTAAAGAAAATAGTTTCGCTTTCTGATAATTAATGATGATACACTTAAAGTCTTCACAATTTAAGATTTAATAAATAACAAAAATTCAATTATATAAATTATTAACCAAGTATTAGGTTGACTGGTTAATTTAAATTATGATTTGTGAAAACCGATCTGTTTAGTTTTTGAGAAGAAAATACCCAAAATAAGAATTTTTACTTAATTTTCGTATTTTTAAACATCATTGAATTGAATTTTGAAAATATTCAATTAGTGACAATAGTGAAAAAATAAAAATGTTGAAATTGTGTAATAAGCTATTTCAACCCAGTTAAACAAAAATAAAGGGTTTATAGATTTTAAGTTTGACATATTTTTTACTAATAAAAATATTCAAGGATAAAATAAAGCAAAAGCTTAAAGTTTCAAATATTTTAATAATATAAATGAGCTACAATTGTTTCGCCTTGCGGCATCATCGGGCAACAATAAAAATATTGTTTCTAACAATTAGAGGGTTTAAAAAATTAATTACACTTAAATTTTGTTGTTGTTTTACTAAGCTTTTGGTCCCTCTGGATTGCTGAAACTGTACTCACTAACATGAGCTCCTGGGGGTTATACATTTAGAATATGTACAGAATTGAAACGTTGTTTCCAACTGTTTTCCATTGATATTAGTGGTTAGTGCTCAGAAAGAGAGAAGGGTTCACTAAATAAAAACATGTGATTTGTTCACATACAATTTTATTTTCCAATATTGGAGTTAATTATTTTTCATTTCTCACATATATGGTTAGTATAGAAAAAGGTATGTGGACAGTAAAAAAATCAGTGGGAGTTTTAATTGAAAATTCTTTTTCCATGGAAATTTTATTTAAATTGCTTGTACCTATAGCTTATTACTTCTTTTTTTAACCGATTTGGTCCATAGAAGCTACATTTAAGCAACATTTGATCAAAATCGTAAGATCCAATTTTGAAATACTTTAAAATTTGAATTTTGTTCCTAAGTCAATTACCTCCAAATTATGAGATTGGTTGATTTTTTATATAGGTATGTGGTGCATTATTTATTTCTTATTTAAAAAGCTTCTGCTTCTTGAAGAATTTAGAATCAGTTTACTTGTTGTGGTGAATGAAAGGTATAATATTACTTATAATCACGTAATAATATATACTTTCAAGCATTAGAGCCCAATAAATAAAAAAGTAGCTGTTACTAATTAAATTTAGACATTTATGATGTTTAAGGTTTGATTTAAAAAATCACAAAACATTTTAAATTGTTTATTATTATTAAATTTGTATTGGAATTTAGTGGCGCCAAACTAGCGCAGCATCAATCTGATCATGTTACCACTGGCCACTGGTACAAAATAGGCCTAATTTGTGACTTGTCTGTACTGTAGTTATTTATGTTTTACGTTGTGAAATTTTGTCCGGAAATCTGTCAAGAAAGGTGATAACGGGTGTGATATTTTCTGAATTATGGATGACTTAGGTGAGTTAACTGTTATAAATTACATTCATATACGGACAATTACAATGAAATACTTATTTTAGGGTTAGGCTTCTGCCTAGGAGGACCCGGAGCTTGACCCAGCTGCCTTTTTGAGAGATGTTTTTATAAATAACTTTATAACTCGCCCTAAATAAGTATCCTTTTAAAAGTACTATGTTAAAAGTATAAAAGTATAGGCAAAAAATGCTGCTGTAATATTAGAACCTTATTAGATTTGTAGTTACCATTTTGCAAGATTGGTAGTTTGAACTTTGAAGGGTATTGTTTATAATGTTATACACTTTGGGTCTTTAACACATAATTTATAGTATGTACTGTATATTGAAAGCTAAACAACAAAATAATAAAACAATAATTGAGAAATTTGATTTTATAATTGTTCTCTACTGTTACTGTTATCGATTGTAAATTTATTTGGAATAACCTCATTTATTTACTGTAGGCTTATAAATAATAACAAACCTAACCTGTAAAAGTTTTGGATTTTGTTGTCATTATGTCTGTTTTAGTAGTCATTTGTAATATAATGGATGATAACACGAGGAAACAGTCATAGGTTGTTTTACTTTTTAAGAAAAAAAAAATCACAATTTTATAAATAATAAGGCTTATGAATTTAATATGGTTCAAAAGGTGTAGGCATCTTGGCATCTTTGGTACAAATTTGTGTCTTTCTAGATTAGTATAACAGAAAAGAGTGATTACAGGGTTTTACTTTTTTTTTGAATATTTAGATTAAGAATTAACTTCGTGGTTAGTTATATTAGTTCTTTTAAATAACTTAATAATATTATTTAGTAAGACTTTGTGGTCTACCATTTTGTAACATTAAAATAATTAACATGGGGGAAAATAGTTTATGATACTATGGTTAGTTTCTTTCATTCATACACAAAATTTGTACTTTACAAAGGGGAAAAACTTTATATCTCCAGAATAGAATATAATACAGTTTAATTGAAAAACTAATTATGAAAAATACTTAATTAGTTTTGTTCATAATTTCTAGCAAAACAAATCAATATACTCTAAATGAAAATAATGATTAACTGACAAACGATAGTTGATGGAAAGAAATGCTATAAATTGTATCAGTGTTTCCAACATTCAGGACTAACTTATTTTATTATCAGTTGTCCAGGTTTCATATAAGATTCAACTGTTTAATGTAATATATAATTACTGTAACTAACTAGGCCTACTACTTTCTGAATAGAGGTTATCCTAGCTAGGTATACATCAAATTTTTGTTTTAAACAACACAAGTTAGGTCAGGTCAAGTTTTTATATTTAAGTAGGCTATATCAAAATATAACTGTGTTAAGTGAAACCTAGAGATTGGCTTATGATTCTATATCACTTTTGTATGTGATCACTTGATCTATGGCATTTTGTAGTTCTACTTTAATATAATTTTAATCGGTAATTGTTTACTGTAACTGCAACCAGTCTTTTTGGCGATTTAAAAAAATCATGATCTACATACCTTATTTATTAAGAATCAAATAGGTTTTCACAGCAGAGCTAACTTTTTCACTGAAAAATCACAATGTCAAAAGTAGAATTCAATGCATTTATAGATCACCGAAGTCAAGCAACATTGAGCACGGTTAGTACGTGGTTGGGTGACCGCATGTACAATTTCTCCTTTTTATAAAATTTACCTGTAGGTCAGGTAAGGTGGTATATATATATAGTCACCTTTACCTCGTAAGGTAAAAAATCGTGTACAAACCTATTTTAACTCGTAATTCACTTAATGGACCTTACCCTAACCTAGAAAAGTTGAAATTATGTCGTTTTTTTTCGTGAAAAAGTTGGCTCCGCGGTGAATAATAATTTTATTATTAATAAATACGGTACGTAGAACATGATTTTTAAATAAATAGCCAAAAAGATCGGTTGCAGTTACAGTAAACAATTACCATCTTAATCAGTTTAATCTTGACACCTCCAATAAAAAATCGCTGTTGGAATATCATTTGTGATTTGCTTTAGTCACAAACAGGCAGATTGGGAACTGGATAAGTTAGGCAGGCTACTACACAAAATTAGAAACTTTATTAATTAATTTATGATCTACAAACTGTTTGATAATAGAATTTATATGACAAAGTTATGTCAAACTTCGTAAATTTTGTAAAAAAAAAAAATAAGAATACCGATTTGAGGTATACTTCAACTGAATTAGTTTATATGTAATTTGGTAGTTATTTTGATAAAGTACTTACCGGTACTTGCCTATTATATAATTGACAATTTATGTTAACTTATTCAAATGAACTTGGAAATTAACTTTATAGGCCTAATCCTTGTTCGATTTCTATATAGGGAATGATGAACTAATTTTTTTTTTATTAAGTTCATTTGTACATTTATTTGGCCTGTCATATTCTAAATAGTTAGAGATTGATATCATCATCTAGTTATCCGTTTGTTAATATATACTGTATACAAAAGTATTATTTTACCTTGCAACATAGATAAAACAGTTTCTCACGTAAAAATTATGGATTTTATATACAAGAATTATAACGTAGCCTTAATTTAATTTTTTTTCCCAACAGTAATCTTGGGTTTGTATTGTAGCACTACCAGCTGGAATTTTTTAAATATATTATGTCTTAATCTGTATAGTTTACATTAACTAGGGCCTGTATTTAAAAAGAAAGTAAAGAAATGAGATAAGTTATGTTTTTTAACCTATCATGTTTGAAACGAGATGTTTGATTAGGTAAACCTATTATTTGTTTAAATCATTTCTCTGTAATTATGGTTATATCCAATTCCAGATGATAGGGTTTATTCAAGCAGTGGTCGGTGTGTAATAGGTTCATTCTTGTGTTCCGATAATTGTGTAAAATTATTAATAATTGAAGTCTATAAAAGCAAATATTTAGTTTTTAAGGGAAGATTAGGTTCTGTTGGTTTTGATTTCATGTTAAAACTAAATTATGACTTTAAAACACAGAGAATTGATTATAATTGTTATATCATAGAAATAGAACTACGAACACAATACAAAAGACTAACTCAACTATGTATCCATTATCAGTGGTATTGAATGAAGGAAAGGAAGGGGTTTTCATGTATATTCAGTGACATAACTATAGAGGAGCAATTTGAGTAGTCATTCCAGGGTGCAAGGCTACAGTAGGCTAAGGAAAAAATTGTAAAAAAACTAAAAAGAAAAATTGTAAAAAAAAAAATGACAACTATTAAAGCGATGAAAAATTCTGCACATGTTATCAATTAATTATCATGATTTGTTTCCAGGTAAAATCGCTATCATGTTTATAGTAAATTTAATGCTATCAGTAAAATGTAGGTACCAGTCACAATAACCCGCTCCTAACAAATGACATAAACTAACCATACCAGAACTACAAAAATCCCTGATACCCCTACTGCGTGTGGATGATACCATCACTATCTATCTGTTTTATGCATTCCCCACTTTTAGAATTAACAATCCTCTGCTGATGTCTGTCTGTTTCAGTCTTGAGATTCAAATAAACTGTATCAGTACCATTTAGTATTTCAGTGCGTTTCTGGCATTTGTGAAAAGTAAATGATCGTTGTTTGTTTTATTAGTGCATGTGTTTTATTCAATATTAAACGTTTTTAATAGTTAGTTCGTGTTTTTTTACAGACAATTTTAATTTTATTTGTAAAAATACTTTCACTTTTATTCAAATAAATATATTTTTGTTTTTGTATTTTGACCAAAAATTTAAGTGGTGCTTAGTTGTTCAAGCAGAAACATGAAAAGGATGTGACCGAAGCAAATTTATTATAAAACTGTTATAAAAGTGTCATCATATTTTAGTAAAGTGCCAGATTAACCAAATGATGCATGTAAGAAAAAGGCAGTCTCTAGCACTGGGTTACCAGGGGTAGGATCCAGCTCTTCATCATAGAACATGCAAAATTTAACAGTAATGAGCATGGCCCATATATTTATTACCCCTTAAGATAGCAAAATGTTCATCCATTTGGAGGAACACTTCAAGGCTACACTGTTCTACACTTAGTTTCTTTGTTGGATGATTTAAATATAGGTTGTTTCTGACGTTGTGTTTGTAACTCACATTATTGTAACTTACGAGTAAAATTTTCTTTTTGAGGAATCGAAATGAGAGATAACCATTTATACCTAGAACCATTAAATGTGCATTGAGGTAGGTAAAAAAAGTTTAGGAATACTTAATAAGTATTGAACAAATGAAGATAATAACAAATGATTTGTTGTAAAATTTCTTGGTCAAAGTTCAAGTATCTTGGAGTTATAATATCACATTATTTGTAAAGAACTTCCATTCACGTATTTTATATACTTACCTACTACTTTGTACATGATGCAAGTTTCATGTGATGCCAATTTTAGAGGATACAAAATAGAGGTCCACTTTCTACAATTTAGTATTCAGAAGAACCTCAGCTAGTTCAGAGGTCGCAGAACCTATTGTATTTATATGTGATAAACCAAACTCAAGTATCAGATTTTTAAATTTAAAATGAAATTAATTTTGCTTTCCATTTTACTCTAAAATTTTGTATTTTTGTTCATTACATTAATATATAAGTTTCCAGTTTGTACAATGTTAACACATTTTTTTGGAACCAAAAAGTATATTTTTAAGTACAGCCACTCTCTACAATTTAGTATTCATAATAACCTAAGTCAATTCAGAGGTCGCAGAACCTATTATATATAGGTTTGTTAACTTTGTAACTACCTGTATGTTGATGTTATGTCTTTTAATATGTTATGCCTTTGTAAAGTGTTCCAATGCACCTGAACAACACTTCTTTACTTTGAAAATGGAGGCTATTATTTAAATTGTTATAATTGTTTAAATGGCGTATTTTTTGTATTATTAAGTATTTACTTGATTTTTGTCAATCTATTTGTTGTCTTATTGTTTTGTGTTACATAAAGTCTTATCATGAGAATTAGAGAGTTGGTTGTTTTAAAATTATTTACATAGTGTTATTATTAATAAGGACATGAGCTAAACGCTTGAGAAAAGGGACAAAGTTTGCTCATCTCAAAAAATCTTTAACTACCTTGTTGCCATCCTTTATGCTCAGTGTCCAGTGTATGAGCTCAAATCAACTCTGCATTTGTAATTTCAGTGGTAGTGTGTAGTTCTCTTGACTTGTCTTCTGATTTTCTTTTATGTATAGTCTTAGTTGTTTTGACCGCTCAGACCTAGTTTTAGTTTTTTCCTTAATGTAGTACTGGGTTACTAGGATAATTGGCTCGCTTTGTGTGTTTAAAAAAACCTTTTTTTAGGCTTATCATGTGATAACGAGAATTAATCTATACTCCCGAAACATCATGTATTAATTTTTATTCTTGCTTCATAAATAATTTATTTACTTTATTTCTTGTCAAGCGTAATGAAAGAGTAAAATTTTTGTTGAATTTGTCTCTCTCTAGTTGTGGGTCTTAGCTTACCACTAGAGTATTTTTTTAATTTGGCTCATTTTTAACTCAATGTATCACAATGCATTTTAAATGGAATTTCTGGTCTTATTTTTAGATTTAAATGACTAATATTTCTGAAAAGGGGATGAATTCTTTTGAACTGAAAACATAGGAAATCACTAATTTATGTCTATTATCATGCAGAAATTCCTCTAAAGAAGACATATTTTTCTTATAAGACTAACTTTAGGCCAGCTGGCACCAAGAATAGTTGTTTCATTACACTTCACATCATATCTTATTATTTGACCTACCAGATCAATGAAATGTGCTTATAACTGAACTGTATAAACTGATATCAAGAAAATTAACACACCAGAAACTCTTTTCACATGGAAGTATAATTACATATAAAATCTAAGGGTTTTTTGGTTGATATTGAGTTATTAATTACAGATGAAAAGGTTCTTTTTCTTTTAAAGTCATTTTATTTTCATAAAGTAACCTTGGTTTTGATGTCATATTTTATGGCAGTTGTTAATTTGATATAATTTATAATAAGTTCTATGACTAAGATTAAAATCCAACAAATATTATATTACTATTGGCTTTGATAATTTAGCTCGAGGTTTTATTAAATTGTGTAAAAATGATGTTTTCATTTCCATGTATGGTAAATCTTAATAAATGACCAGTAATTTGAGAGCATAACGAGCAGGGGTGTAGGGATGCAAAACATGCAGGAATATCCCTTAGTGTTTGTAGAATTTTTTTTGTTATATTGGAACATCTTTTATGATTTCAATTTCCAGATCACAATCTTTTTGACTAAGCCTTTTTGATTCAGTGGATGAATTCAGTTGTTATTAATATAGTAATGTTAGCAAATTTCATTTGTCTGTGTATATAGTTTAATTATACAGGATAATCCAGGACAACTTTTATCATTTTAATTTAATTTACTAAGCACACAAATTAGATAAAATGGCTTCAAACCTGTAGAAAAACTGGTAAATTCAAAATAGCTAGGAATAGATGTCATTGTTGTGGTTGCTATGGTGATGTGTGTGATTTATTTGTTTATTTATCTTTTTACTGGTGGTTAGTTGGCAAGGCATATATTATACTCTACAACAGTGTATTTTATTGTGAAAACTTTCTGGATTACAAATCACTGGTTGCTACCCAAAGAGCCTTTTGAATTGAGTTAGTTTCTTGCCAGGTTCCAAGCAAGTTAACAATTTTATCCACACAAGTAAACTGGAAACAACTGGCAAGTGAAAATGAAACCAGTGAAAAATGACATGTTTTTGATGTTTGAAATTGTCTGTTATATTCTCCACGGAAATCACTACCAATTAAGTTAAAATACTGACAAATCTTGTGGGACATGCAAAGTGCACCCAAGAAAGCAATACAGTATTATGGCTATACTAAGTTTATGTCACGCAACAACTGAAGAAACCAGATAAACAGAAAAGAGTTAGTTACTACCAATGGTTCTTGGTTCATTAAATGTTGAAGCTGGACAATTTTTTCATGACATGGCTTATGGACGCGGATGGGTTTCACTTGTATGAATATGTTAATTTACAAAGCTCTAGTTACTGGGTGGCCAAAAACCCTTATGTAATGCATGCTGGATGAGAAATGTTTGATCGATGTTCTTTTATTAAAATGTTAATAGTGAAGTTGATTGACAGATCTTCAAAGAATTTCTTGAACAACCTGATGACATTGAGCTGACTTAAGACTACTCTCAGTATGACTTATGGCAACTTGTCATACACACGATGCTTCATCAATGGCTCTCACAATCAGTTTTGATTGACATTATTTCAAAGAATCTGTGACCATCCAAATCACCCAACTTCCATTCTCCTGATTTTTATCTTTGGTATTTATAAAAGGACAAAATATATGGAAATTTTTCAAGAAATTGAACATTTGCATATTTTTGTTAAAAACACTATAAATCAAAAGATTTCTCAGAACATCTATAAACAAAGCGAGAGTTGTAGATTTGTTTGAATACGGGAGAGGACGCTACCATCATTAAATTTAAGTTAGTTATTTAGATTTAGACTCTATATATTTCGTTATTGATTTATTTAAGTTATATCTAAGAAATGTAAATCTCAATATGTGGTTTGAACAGTTATAGTTTTATGGGTTCAGGTTTAGCAATACAGTTTGCTCTACTGCTCTACTTGAAATTACCAGAACTGGGCTGCTAGATGGCAATACTTTAACCCTTATCATGTTGTTGGGCAATCTATTTAGTATGTAAAATCTATGGTTATACGTAATATTTGAACAAAATTAATATTTACAATCCAGCAAAAATGGTAATGGTTTTCCATTAGTACAAAGGTAAATTAACAATAGAAACCGCAACAATGACAACTGTTGTTATATGTTTTTAATCTCCCAGAGTTTTTCTATAAATTTGATGACGTTAGTATGTTTAATGTTAAATTAAAATGGTAAAGCTTTTCTTATATCACTATGTACGTGAATGTCAATTGGTAGTTAGCCAAGGTTAAAGATACATATAGATAATTTTATTGACCTATCATCTTTTCATATATTTAGAGCAGATTTGAAAGTATATATTGGAATATTAATCTTGTACACTGGTTCATTTTTAAATGCTGATTATAAACTACAAAGATTTCATCACCATGTTATTTTTAAACTAATATATGCATGTTATGTAATAATTTTTTTCCTCTAAGAGTTTTACAAATATTTTAGACATAATTGTTGCCTTAAAATCTCCCATTAGAGATACACCAGAGATATGTTTAATGGTTTTTATTTTTAATTAAGAATAATAATAATCAGATAAACACAGGAATCAATCATACATATTCTATAACTCATAAAGAACATTTTCAAACTGGTTTCATTAAAATCCATCCATTATATCTCAAATTTTTTATTTAAATATAAAAACCCCATTTTGTGGAAATTTCCTGCACTATGGAATGAACCTGGTCTAACCTCCTCCTCACCCCTAACAAGAAACTAAAAAGCAATTTTATGTCACTTATAGTATATTTTTGATGATAATCTGATTCCATTATTTATTAATTGGAAACTGTATGTCAGGTAGATTTAACACATTATTATGGTAACTATCACTTTATCTGTATTGTTATCTCTATTGCTTCTAAATTGTATTTTGTTTGTTTACACTGATCAGATAATGGTTTTTGATTTATTAATAGTTGTTTTAATAGATTTAACCTTCTCCATTAATTTTATGCACATTTTCCACATCTCTTTATTACTTCCAAGTGTTAACAACAGTGTGATTCAGGAAAAACTTAATAGTAAAAACTAGGGAGATTCAAAACAGCTGGCAATAGATGTTATTGTTGCTGTTGCTATGGCGATATGTGTTACTTATTTGTTTAGTTTCCTTTGTAGTGGGGGAAAACCAAAGTCAATCTAAAAGCCTCTTTGGGTAGCAACCAAGGAGTTCACAATCCTATAGTTTTTACAATATAAACTTTGTTCAATACTATACTGCAAGTTTGCCAACTAAATACCAGTGGAAAGATTTTTTTTTCTTCTTCTCAATGCCTTATTGGCAGGCTAGGATATAATCCATGTAGCACAATTTTTCACTTATTACTCGTTGATCACTGTCTTATTGATGATGATGATATATATATCCACTGTGTTTTTAACACCTGTATTATACGACACAAAATGCTTGATATATCTCTTGTGGCTGTTTTTTTCTCTTCTTTTTTTCTTCTTTTTCCCACACAAAATACATAATGTTATTTTATATTACATATATGTTCCTATAATGTAATTGTTCTAACAGTGTATTATTAGTTTAGATGGGAATTAATAGTAGTCTACAATGGATAAGAAGTTGATTATAAGGATATTAAGTAATAAGTAAATAAATAAATAACATATTACTATAGGAACTACAACAATGACATCTATTGTCACCCATTTTGTCACCCATTTATAGATTTGATGCAATTTTATAACTTTTCTGCACTTGATAAATGTTTAACGTTATATTAAAATTGTTAAGATTTTATATTATAGAGATTTTATTATATTTTTTTGACCCATAATATCTTAGCCTTTTGTTTTCCAATACCTACAGCCAGTATTGTTTATGTTAAATTTAGTATGAGCATACTAAGAAATGATAATAAATCCCAAACATTTAAATAAATGTTTACCTTTGTTTATAACAAATATTCATTTTTACAAATTTTGTCATTACTGTTTTATTTTTCTTCAAATTTACTTATTCTATCTAAGTAAATTTGAAAGCAATAATATGTTTGCCGTTCTATAAAGACAACATCTTCAGGGTAAACTTTTCCACATACTTGTTGAACAGAGTGAAATTTTTATGACAATTTATTATTGTTTTCAAAATTGTCAGATTATCTGAGGCTTCATTTGCTAAATATGAAATAATGGCAAAAATAATTATATTCTTGCTATTTAAAAAAAAATAAAAAATCGAAATCAAAGGTAGCAACTTAAAAAAAAACATTGCACTAACAACTACAGTATCTAGAAAACTGAATATTATCAAAAAATATTTGTTGCCATCTCCCCAAAAATTCTCTTAACAGCATAACTTATTATTAGAAAAGAAAAAGAAGTAATTTTAGAAATACAGAGTTTTCTCCATGTAGGCCTACTTCTTATGAGATGAAATTGGACCCCCCACCCTGTATCAACTGTTTGTGATTTTTAATTTTTTTGGTCAATACTTTGAAAAGATTTATATTTAAATTTAGGTTAAATTTGTTCGCTTGTGGCATAAACTCTTGGTTAGAGTAAATCGTATTTAGTTGGAATCGAGTTTTAAACAGCAGTCTAGGTTCATTTACATTTTTTGCCAGTTATGTCAACTGTAATTTTCTTCTACTTGCTGTTTTATCCATGGTTTTGGGTTATATTTTACCAAAATAAGTAGATACGAATTTGAAAATTTAGTTCCTCAGTTACGTGATTTATGTTCGGATTACCCGAAACGATAAGCTAGATTTTGCAAAATCTTTGGAATTTAGTTGAGGAAATGGTAATTCAGCCATTCTTTTGTAACGGACGTGACAATTAGATGACTTTACAGTAGAAAAAAATGGTAAAAATTATTCACTAGCAAATATTTTCAAATATTAACTATTTCTATTTTTTTTTAAATACTGAAATCAATATTATAATGAAAAATTGGGGGAAAATCATGGTTTTATTCATATTTATGAACTACAGGGATGTTTATACATACAGTCAAGGCGTTGAAATTACAAAAAAAATTTAATTATTTTTTTGACATGAGGTGTAGGCCTACTTTATAAAAAAATGTCTTAGCTCAGTTGTCAAGGCGCACGCTTATCTTGACGCAGTACGGACTATATAATATATAGTAAACTGTCTAAAGTTTGCTGAGATTTGATCCCAGTTGGATGCCTCGAGATATGGTTAAAGTATCATCACATACGAAATTTGATAAAAACACAGTTAGTTCTCGTTTGGGTTGTTGTACAATGGACGACAGCCAAACATCACATCAAAGACTATTGTTTTGGATTTAAAAGATCTCAAAATTAATATTTTCGCTAAAAGCTCGACATTGATTTTTTGAACGATCAGATTTTACCACGCATACAGTTTTAAAGTAATAAAGATACATTATTAATATAATTTATTGAGACATTTGCCGTCATAAAAATACAAGTTCACGTGAACTCAAGAGAGTGTGATTGAACTCTCTTTTAAGTGAATAAAACTTGGGATATAAAAAAACACGAAACTTAGTAACGTAGGACTGTTGAAAACTATAATTAGTAAATTAAGAAAGGAATCCAGAGTTTGAAAGGGTAAAAACCCTTCGGTCATCATCGCCTTAAAAAAAGAAGAAAAAAATATCAAATAAAAACTCCTAGCCCTGGAATACTCTAATAGCGTCAGGGTCGGAAGAGAACAAGAGTTGGTCAAGAGATACCCGTTAGTAGAGATAAAAGAGATTTAACCCAAGCCTTTCACACAAAAAAGTGTAGATCTAGTTGGAGCCCCTCAAGAAATTAACACTCTTATTCAGGGGGTGTTAATACCCCTGAGGGTACCCCAGAACTGAACTTGAGTGATCAAACTTTTATGTACACAAGTGATTACAAATTTCAGAATTAAATTAACAATCCATCATTATTAAATAACATTAAAAACAGTAAAAAAATAAATTTTTCCTTTTAAAATATTCAAACAAGTTTTATTCTTAACTAGGTCTAATGACTTTAAGAACATTTTATTCTTTCATATTTCCCGTCTATCGTCTTTATCGTCCCTGAATGAATGATTCACCCACTCTAGAAATTGGAACACACTCGGTCAGAAGTTGTAGATGAAATAAGTTGCCAATTTAGGCTGTAAACATAAGAGTGAGAGTATGACCTTGTATGATATTGCATAACTTTGTAGTAGGCCTATGGAAGCATGAAGTAGGATAGTATAGTTGTGAGTGCCGGTGCAGTGTGTAGTGAGTGCTATACAACGATAACGCTCTATTGTACCGTTATACGTCAATAATTAAGTGAGTTAGTTTTGTGGATATGTTTTTAGTATGGGGAGGTGTTTACATAATAGTCTAGTACGCAGAGAAAGCAGTCGGTAACGGCGAATACGCTTCTAAAATGTCATCAGTAGTTGGAAAAATGTTCAAGATTTGGTGGCGACTTCATTTTTACTTACCCAGTATACGAAGTAGAGGGTCAGTTTCGTCGAAAATTTCGACCCACGGTTTTTTGACACTTCACGTTTTATGACTTCGGGAAACCGAAAAAGTGACTTTCGACAAATGCCGTTTAATTCCGTTGTCGTCTGTACGTAAGTACGATAGCGGGTACATAAATTGATATAAGGAACACGAAATTTGACTTTAGTGTGGTCATGTTGAAATTAAGAATAATCGAATTACAAAATGTCGGCCATATTACATAGTTTTTTATTAATATCTCATGTGTTATTCAATTTATAACACTATAAATTATATAAAATGTACAATTTTCAATTTTGTATGTTATGGTAACAACCCAACCCCTCTACGGCGACAAATAGCGGAGTTATGAACAAGCCTAGTCACCGACACGATTGTAGGGAGTGTTAGTATGCTCCCACATATTTAGCTGCGAAGCGAGTGGAGTTTTTGAATATATAGGCTATACATCTACGAAGTCCGTTATGACCTAGTCCACGTTAATAAAATAGTGATTGTTGACATAATTACAATATTCAAATACCTGTGTAACAATTCAGTTAAACAAATTTGCCCTCCTGTTTACAAATACAATTTGACATTTTCTAAAAAGGACAACTAAGTTTTGAGCTTTACATTTAGAGGATTTGTTTATATTACATTGTATAACTAGGCTGGGTATGTACCATCAACTTGTTTTATTCAACTTTGATTGCAAAATTATTGTTTCTCTTTACTCTTTTGATCATGGCATTTCCTACAAAACAGTTGTCAGAGTAAGAATAGTGTGAGAAGTAAAGCTCGATTGATGCTTAATAAAACCTGGTGAATTTAATTGCAAATTTATTATTAGTTTTTTGTAAGAAATAATTTTTGTTTAAAATCTTGCACGCCTAATTGTGAAGAGGTAAATGGGGAATTTCCGGTAGCTTACGTAAATACATGTCAATTTTAAACGTCAAAAACAACGCTGCAACAAAGAAGATAATTGATAAACGGACATTGGAATAGTCATAAAAAAACCCCAAATAACAAAATAAAAAATGTTTTAATGACCATTCAATGGCAACATGTTGAAAATGCGAAACGAGAAATTTAAAAATAATTGATTTTACTATATAAGAACAATATACAGTATATATTAAACATAATTTATTTTATAATACATGGTTCTACAGGAAAATTTATTCTGGACAACTTTGATTGATTTCCGAGTACGAGCAAAAGGAAAAGCGTTACGAACAAAACAATGTGCATTAAAAAAAAAAAAAAAAAAAAAAAAAAAATTATAATAAATATTAGAGTAAACAAAGTCGGCTACAAATCTGGACAACTCTATTTTCTCCTTACTACTGATGATATATAGAAGCGATTAAATTTTCACTGTAACCGACAAGTTTCTATTTTGGATTTTGTGTTTTCATAAACAGCAGGTTAGAATGGTATTTTGTAGATAATTATTTATATCTTGGTAAAGTTGTCGGGACTGAAATTGTTTTACCAAATGATAATTTTTCCTACCAAATATTAAAGAGCTAAGTTGCATAATTAATTACAAGTTAATTATGTTACGGTGGTTTTGATTAAATTGATGAACAGATCACTCCTCCTAAATAAACTTCTTATTTCAAAAATATTGGTAATACAATTTTTTTTTTTAAATTAGAAGTAAACTTTTCATAGAGAGGGTGGCAAGAATCTTTTTGTTTACTTTATTTATAGTCCCTTTAAACATGTAAAGTGTTTTTCAACTTGGTAGATCGACAATTAAAAATAGATTTCACAATAATTAGAGGTTGTAAAAAATTTGATTCTCGCTTTTCTCCTGGATTTTAACGTTAAGTTTATAGAGTCGGAGAAACAGGTAGACCAGACAGACGTGCGTTACTCCAGAGACAGTACTTTATCACTGATAACACAATGTAGGCCTAATAAGTAAACGTTTGTTATCCCCTCTCCTCCATACTCTGCTGTACGTGATACATCGCAGTATGATGTAAAATGCTTGAACCGATTATCGATATTTTAAATTAAGTAACTGAATATTGAGGAGTAGCTCAAAAACGCCAATTTAAAAATTCTTATTTTCTTCAAAACTGGTACTTGACAAATTTTCTTTAAGGACCAATTCAAAAGGTAATAGTCACCATCTTCCCAAAACAGACAATTTGGAAGTTCAGTAAACGGTGCAAAAACATTGCACAAACTTTCTCATTCACTCATCCCCAAAATTAAATTTAAAAAAACCAAAACTAATCGTCACAAAAAAATTTCAGTTCTCTAGTCATCAGCACAATGTGAAAATCAACAATTACCAATTATTACTGAACCATAATTGTGTTTATTTGCGATTTGTGTCATAAATGTCCACATTGCAATAAAATTTCAATTAAATCAGTAAAGACGATTTTACGAAATTACTTGTTTTATGACGGTCTTATGTCCGAGTTTTTTGTTTTCTTCCAGTAACTCACAAACTGAAATTTTCAGGATGGTTATCAATACGTTTTGTTTGGGTCCTTGAGCAATCCTTGAACATAATCGTTAGTGCCAGACAGAGATTACATTCCAAAAACTAATGTCAAAACAGATATATCAGCAATAAACAAACAAAAAACAAAAACAAACTTGTAAATAAATTTCAAAATAGTAAAATTAATTAACTGTCATCAAATGTGAAATTTGTTTTTGTTTACTAACTCGAGCAACTTTTGTTAGAACGTTTCATACCAAATTTGGATTAATTTTTTATTACACAAAGGTCGACTTTAAAATAAGACCGTTTTACAAAATACAGTCCACCTAAAAATATAAAAATAGGGTTAAAAACTGTACATTCTAGATTAAGTGATTTGGCCGAGTTTCAATATTGAGGGGTCAGTGTGGGGGGACAACAGTGTGGCGACAATATAGTCCAAGTTGCATCATATCCGTCGTTTAAAATAATAAATGAGTTTTTATTTGTAAGAGTCCTTTGACAGCAATAACACATAGTTTTTATTACCTTTGAAGGTCTAAATAAAATACACATAAGTATACGGTAAATACAGTACAACTACTGTATTGTGATTTTAAGTAAACTGTGTTATACTCGGTACACATACTCGATACATATACTCGATACACATAATCGATACACATAATCGATACACATACTCGATACGCATACTCGATAACATATACTCGATACACATACTCGGTACATATACTCGGTACACATACTCGATAACATATACTCGATACACATACTCGGTACACATAATCGATACACATACTCGGTACATATACTCGGTACACATACTCGATAACATATATTCGATACACATAATCAATACATATACTCGATACACATAATCAATACATATACTCGATACACATAATCAATACATATACTCGATACACATAATCAATACATATACTCGATACACATAATCAATACATATACTCGATACACATAATCAATACATATACTCGATACACATAATCAATACATATACTCGATACACATAATCAATACATATACTCGATACACATAATCAATACATATACTCGATACACATAATCAATACATATACTCGATACACATAATCAATACATATACTCGATACACATAATCAATACATATACTCGATACACATAATCAATACATATACTCGATACACATAATCAATACATATACTCGATACACATAATCAATACATATACTCGATACACATAATCAATACATATACTCGATACACATAATCAATACATATACTCGATACACATAATCAATACATATACTCGATACACATAATCGATACACATACTCGGTACATATACTCGGTACACATACTCGATAACATATATTCGATACACATAATCAATACATATACTCGATACACATACTCGATACACATACTCGATACACATACTCGGTACATATACTCGGTACACATACTCGATAACATATAATCGATACACATAATCAATACATATACTCGATACACATACTCGATACACATACTCGATACACATACTCGGTACATATACTCCGGTACACATACTCGATAACATATACTCGATACATATACTCGATACACATAATCGATACACATACTCGGTACATATACTCGGTACACATACTCGATAACATATATTCGATACACATAATCAATACATATACTCGATACACATAATCAATACATATACTCGATACACATACTCGATACACATACTCGATACACATACTCGGTACATATACTCCGGTACACATACTCGATAACATATACTCGATACATATACTCGATACACATAATCGATACACATACTCGGTACATATACTCGGTACACATACTCGATAACATATATTCGATACACATAATCAATACATATACTCGATACACATAATCAATACATATACTCGATACACATACTCGATACACATACTCGATACACATACTCGGTACATATACTCCGGTACACATACTCGATAACATATACTCGATACACATACTCGGTACACATAATCGATACACATACTCGGTACACATACTCGATAACACATAATCGATACACATACTCGGTACACATACTCGATAACACATAATCGATACACATAATCAATACACATATCGATACTCATACTCGTACTCAAAACTGCCATTTTCACGCTTTCCGTTTTAACTAGACGCGGCTTGAATTGTTGCCAATTGTACTTCGGTATTTGTTTCATTTGTAAAAAATTATGTTCGATTTTGTTGAACCTCATAAAAAAAATTGATCTATTTTGGTGCGATGGGTACGAATTTTATATAGTATTGGACTTACGTACCTGACCTCTATTTCCACTTGTTTCTGGAGAACTTCCACGAAGCTCCCCTCCATCCCTAATAAGCGTGGAATAATTTTGCAAATCATCATCTTTTATTTTTGGTTAGCTTCTATGAATCTTATCAGGAAGGACTCTGTCCTTTTTCTTTTTCCTCCCAAGGAAATGCTGCCCATCCCTTATAGTAATCAGGATTTTCTTCTCCCTCTCATCACGACGTCCAGTTATTATCATTTACCCTTACATATCTTTATCATCATCTTTCTATATTATAGATCTTCTGTGAACACACACAACTTCTCTATCAAATTCTTTCATGTTTTCGTATCATATACATTAAAATTGCATGCTATGCTGTCGCTACTTGCCCACTTGTTTGTCTCAACCAGTGTAAATCCAAATAATTTTCTACTAAAATTACCATGTCTACTTAGCATCTGTGTCTTTCATCCCTCCTCTCTTTATATTATTCCTATTCTCCAACCCTTCTAATGTATCATTAACCTTCTTTTACATTTTATGTCAACTCTTGCATTTCCATCTGCAAATTCTGTTATTATCATTCTTTCATCTAAGATTCTTTTATCTAAGTTCTGAAACACGGAATTGTTTGAAGTTCAACATAGTTTTTTCAAAATTTATATGAAATATGAAGATTTATAAGCCGAACTATTTGTAAAACTTCATGTAGAAAATGTAGAGTTCGTAAATAATTTAAAAAAAAAACGATCCGACAAAAATAAAAATTCATTTTGTATTTTCCAATTTACTGACGAACGGTTATTTTCTTATAAAAGAGGTTTAGCAAATTGGTTTGAGTTATAAATCTTGACAATTCAGCAATATTTAATAAAAATTGCTTTGGACAATATTACACTTTTAAAGACAAAATTTGTGGTTGATTTTTATTATATGATCGATAACTCCCAGACATGAATTTTCGAATGGATAGTGAAGAATATATTCTGTTTCCTTAAGCTGTATTAACACACTCAGGTTTTGACTTGACGAGAAAAACCGGACGAAGTTATAATGGATTTGTTATAAGCATTGATATCATATAATATGTGTTTACTTTTTCCGGCGCGCGCAACAACCCTTCCGTTGTCATTGTTAAATTACTACCGACTGTACCGTAGAAATGTGTGAATGAATGTTTACTTGAGTAGTCTATGCATTCGTGAGAAATGTGTAAAGGCTAATAAGTTTAAATTAACGGTCAGCGAAGGAATGTAGGCAAACAATAATATTCAACCAAATCATTCGATCACATTTGCGAATAGTGTAGGACCGGCTTAATCAGCGAAGGTGAAGGTCTTTTTGTACGGTAATCGTCTTAATTTGTATTAACCTCAAAAATAAATCCAACTATTGTTTGGTATGCGCGCTATCACAAAAGCCTTGTGCGATAATGATTTACTGATAACACCGGTAAGCTAGAGTGTACAATTAGGATAATATTGACAGTTAGCTGGAGCGGAGGAGTGGGGCTCCAGTTGTGTTTCTAAATGTAGAAGAGGAAGACGCGACGCGACGGTACTCCGCGACGCCACGCAACACAACGCTTTGACAACCCGCCAACACGTTACAAATAGACATCTGAAATGGATAGCGTCAACAACGAAAACGGAAGTAGGTTGTAAAAATTAATAATTTTGTTTTATTGACATAGGATTTGTTGTGTTTTCGCGTGTGGGTAGTGGCAACAGTGTATTAGTGAATATGGTTGACAGGACTATGTATGGGAAAATTATACCTGGTACTTATCAGCCGTACAGATGTGCTATTAAAAATGGATCTTCGCCTGGATGTAAGTATTATGTTTTAATGTTGATAAAGTTAGAGGTAATTGAAATTTATAGGTTAGGCACTATAAAAATAAATTGCCATAAATACTTGGCATTTAAGTGATGTTTACTTCCATCACGAGGGTTTAGTTATCAGGGGGAATAACCTCATTTATCTATATGATTTATATACACATCCTTGTATCTGCATGTTTGAGTTATATGTGTTCATAAATCGGATCAAATGTATTTTATTTATATTTAGGGTTATGTTCTGTGCTGAAACTCGCAGTATATTTATGGTAATTCAGGTGGAAGTTCGACCTTGGCAATCTACAGTTTACTTTCCTTATCAGTGCCTTTATTTTGTAAATGTGTTTTTTGTGGATGAAGTAAGCGTGTGTATGTGTGTGTAGAATTTAAAGGTAGCAAATTATATTTTACGTATTGTTGATAAGATAGTTTCCCAATCGGTGTGATAGTAGTATGACAAATCAAAACTAGCAATTATGGGTTTTCAATTGGTTAAAATGCAAGTAGGCGTAGCTAGTGATTTGTGGTATTTATAAATGAGTGTTTACCTCTGTTTCGGGTAAATACTGAATAGTTTAAAAATTAATCATATTTTTTTTAGTCTAGTTTTTTTGCGGAACATCACAGCTACTTAAATTTTATGTACGGCTGTACACATGTACTCAATGTTTTTCTTATAAGTATATTTGGAGAGATGGTGCCAAGACGTTTTGCGTGGACCATTTCTAGGTAAATTTCAACATAAAATTGTTGTCTACGTGAAAATCTGAATTTCTTTGTACTATAGTACTTTGACAAAGTATTGTCATTGTGGAAGAAATCAATGTTGAGATAACCCGTCTTCGTGGATCTTTGGTGTGAATTCAAAAAATGATTTTTACGAAATGACCTTGATAAATGTCCACCAGCACTGAAATCTCAAACTGTTGTTCAACATTTGTAACCTGAGTTGTTTGGTATCTTATACAGGTCAAAAATATACTGATTGTTTAAAATTTTAGGGTATCGGCTTTATGACTAAAAGACAAAAGTTAAAAGAAAAAGATTAAAAATGAAATTTCCCAGTCGTCATTAAACAAATAGATGTATGTACTATGACAAATGTTTCTGCAGTATTTTAACTTATATTTGTATGTGTCTGCATATGTTTTAGTGAGAAATATTTATCAATATATGTGCACATTTTATTCCACGAGTTTTCAATCGATCTGTTAATAGGCAGCATTTTTGAGATCCCCCCATTTTTTGTGGATATTTCAGACTTAAAACTAAAGAGAAATTTTTTTAAGCAATTAAAATACAGAAGCCATTTTTTTAAATCAGCACTAGTGTCTCTCAAGGTGCAATTTTGAGCCACTGTTATTTATAATCTATATAAATAAGATGTTTGTAAACGTGGAGCATTTCGATATTTATCTAATTTATTATTTTTACTGGTGATACAACCGTAATAATCACAATTGGCTAAATTTGACATAAATGGAGCAAATGACATGAATAATAAAGGGTTTAAGACAAATTGTGTTTTTTAATGTAGATAAAACACATTTTCATTCATCGAGTTAAATTCTATCAAAATTAGTTCGATGTAGATGAGAAACTTAGTTGCAAAGGTTACATTGGTTCTATTGACAAATTCCTTTGAATGTTTAGACGTAAATTTTGTTTTCTAAGATCAATCTGCTCTGATAAAATTGGCATTCAAACAATAGGTCTACTTTGCAAATATTATTTCTTTAAAAACTAAATTATTGAGGTACGGTATTTCTTTGTTGAGACAGTACCTCTATGTCACACAGATTAAACTGCTTATACGTATTAACAAATCTTACATTGAAAATATTCTGAAAGACTTTATTATTCAACTTTTTTTGTTACCATTAAGTTATGTTTTCATGTTTAAAGTACTGTTTGTTTTGTTTTTTTAAATAAGTGCGTATTTCTCCCCCAAAAATATATTCTTAAACACTGAAGTGTGCAACTTGTGTAACAGATCTTGGAATTTAGGTTGATAGTAACAATCTTGGCGACAATACTTGTTGGGTAAATTAAATAAAGCATATTTTATGATTCTGACCATAAAACAAGTTAATGACGTTAGTAAGGTAGAGATATATCACGATTATGTTGTGGTGAAAATCATTAAATAGCAATAAGGTTTTTGATGTTCAAAAACAATTTGGAATCGTGTAAAATGTTTAAAAAATGAATATCATTACTACTGCATTGTATATATTTGTTAAATATCTTGTTTGTTTTGTTTAATGAAATTTATCCGAGTTTATTGCTATATTAGTATCAGACACGAGAAAAATATTTATTTAATTATCTTGCTCATAGAACAACTGGTTCGTCTTATTTATTATAGATCTAAATAAAAAGCCGAAATGTAATTAAGTACGCTGTTTTGGCTGCCATTTGGTTAAGTTTGTCCTATCAAACTTTTCCCTATACCATTTTCTCGTATAAAAAGACCATTTCAACTAGATTCCACTCGATCGTGATTAATTTGAAAAATTTAAGATACATTTCAGTCTCCTGTCCCCCATAAAATGAGCAACCCATTGATCTTTATTTTAAAATGTAGTTTAGATAGAACAAAACATCTTGAAAGTTTTAACTTTTAACTGTGTCCTGGCACATTTCAGACGATTTATGTGTGCATACTATTTAGAGTAAATAAAGAAATATTGAGTTTGACTTGTCATGTTTTAAAATAAAAATAAAACGAACATAATTTCTAGTTATAGTTAGATTATTTTAGTTCATGCTTCAATGAAGATGGTGACATTGTCGTTGAAACGCGTTTTATTTAATAAATGTATTATTTGTGAGAAATTGTGCTTCAAGTTCATTTGTTTTTGTAAACAGAGTGCAAATAAGTCTGAAACGAATACAATATTTTTGAAGAGAACAGTTTAAAATTAAAACCTATAATTTGTTAGAGGTTAAAGCGTTTACTTTTTGGGCTTTAATTTTTGGAGGTCTTCCTTAAAATTCCATCTTCAAATTAACCTAACCTAACGTTAACATTTTAACATGTTGACTACATAATGGGTTGTATCATCGTGTTTGTTTACTAAGCCAAGAGACCCTAAAGTTGGTTTCATGCAGACTGTTGTAATTTCTTGTGAAATGTACAGTTAGGTTTCACTTCGAATCCATTTATTAGGCTAACAAATATCTGTGACCTCAGTGAAACAACCAATACTTAGCATTGTCTAAAATTTTGACAATTTCTTTACTATTTGTATTGTAGGCCAACTTTTTCCTTGTGTGACCTACCCTAACCTATATTTTCCAATCTAATAGAGTCCCTTTCTACTTAGATGGTCTGTGCAATTCCAAACATTCATTACAAATAAGAAAATAGTCGAGATCCAATTTTATGTCTTGTGAGTGTGAATTTACTTCTTAGGGCGTGTATCATCCAGAAATGGATTTCGATATTGGTACCCTGATATGGTCTATTGAAGTAAATCTAATGTTAAATTTACTTTACTAGGTCATGTGACTCAAATAAAATTGTGTAGACATGTTAAACTTGTCAAATTTGTATTCCAAAAATATAAATTAGAAAGAAAAATATAATATATCACATATTTGTGAATTAAATGAACGTGGCCCGAGCTAGTGTTTCTGTAAAACAGAGTGTCAGTCAACCTGTTAAAATAGGTTGGGGGTCACGTGATACATGGTTTTTCACTGCCTTTTGATTGTAAAATCAATGCTGAAACTTCTTTTTAATATCTCTTTTCGTTCTAAAGTTATCGACCATTGACAGCATTGAATATTAACACTTGGAAGCATACTTCAGTATAGTTTCAGCCACGGCGACACAATCTTGGAGACAACAAAGTTTTATTGTTTTGTGTGTAATATGATATTTTCTTGAACAACAGCTGATAAATGTTACGCATTTGTAGCAGTGGTTGTGTATATTTTCATTGATGGATCACGTGACGTAACAAATCAGGTTTATTGCCAATTTATTGATTGAAATCGGTGATGCTGATAACTTCGTGAGTTTCTTTTTGGCCTTGTTATCAGTAGAAACAGTACTGAATTTTCCCAGTAACGTTTATCACAATACGTTCATTTTTTTCCCCCCATTATACTTAAATGATGGTCAGAATGCGTTTTAATTTTACAAAATTGGATACTTTTGAAATATAAGTGAAAACAGAAACATTCCTTAATTTTAACGTTCCTTTAAAAATGGTATGTTCTAAGTAATAAAGTGTGTTCCGAGTGTTTTATACAACTCGGCAATGGTTGGTATATTGTAAATTAAAAGATATATTTAAAAACAGGTTTAGGCCTACAATAAAATATCATGTATCACTTTCTATTTTTAATTTTAAAGTTAGTTTCAAAATGGCAATTTCTAGATTCACGTCAGAAATTGAAAAATGCAAAATGTAAAAGCTATAGTGCTCTAACAAACGTATACCAATTTTTCTACATTGTTATTTTAGCCGTTCTCTAAATATTGGGTGTGTCTTTGACTTAATTTACAATATATATATATATAGAGAGAGAGAGAGAGAGAGAGAGAGAGAGAGAGAGAGAGAGAGAGAGAGAGAGAGAGAGAGAGAGAGAGAGAGAGAGAGAGAGAGAGAGAGAGAGAGAGAGAGAGAGAGAGAGAGAGAGAGAGAGAGAGAGAGAGAGAGAGAGAGAGAGAGAGAGATGTAAAATGGATTGAAACTCACCCATAATGACTTCACCGAATCGTGATCATTTAGATCTCAACTAGAACGGATCCAGTAGTTACATTTCCAATGGGAATTCTCCAACTAAAAACTCAAGCCGAAAGATAAGCTTTGAGAAACACATCCAAATTACAATATTCTTGGGAAATTTATAATAATGTCATGCTACGTTTGACACACCCTATATAATCTCCTTTGCGCAAGCGGTTTGGTGTAAATGTGACAAAATAATATTGTTATCAGAATTAAAAAAAAAATGATAAGGTTATCAATGGAATCCCTTGTCTATAGTGCCGTATAAACGATAAACAATATTAATTAGTGATCGTAACCTAGTGGACATTTCATTGCGAAAGTCAAGTTTATAGTTTGAACTTTCAGTATTATTACGGCGTCAATAGTATTCCTTGTACTGTGCAGTCAATAGGTTTATTTGTGTTAGCATCTGTGATGTGTTTTAGACGTAGACTACATCTGTACTGCATCACATCATGTCAGACCTTCAGGCTACTGTTGACCAAGGTTAGGTTATGTTTGGTTTGTGTCTAATTTAGACGTAGGAGCATGTGAGCACCTCATATTCATCATATTTAACAAAATTGTATTTGGATTTGTGTCTGTTTTAGGAGATGTTTCCCCATCTGGAAAAAATAGGTTGTTAATTGAATTTAGCATAGTCACGTGGTCTAACTTGATTGTTAATAAAATGGTACAAACGATTTTAGTTTCATGTTTCTCTCTTCAGTAGATAATTTCTTGATCACTACCTAGTGTGGATTTGAGTTTTGATCTCTTTACAAATGAAATCCACTGATTCTTATGTCAATTTGAACCCATTTACTATTTAAATAATGTTTTTGACAGATATTTCAACAATGTTAAACTGTTTTTAAATTTTATTTCAAAATCTATTTCATATTAGAATGTTATTGGTCCCTTTCATTATTTATTTTTACAAATTTGTACTAGTCTATTTGTAACTTATAAATAGTCTATATTCTGTAGTTTCATTATGGAAATATTTTAATATAATATTATACAAATAGTAAAAGATCATTACTATTCATTCAAAATTGCTAGAAGTAGCAGCATATTTTGTTGTAAAAATTAAATATAAGACTAATTATTATTATTATTTTAAATTACAATTATTTACACATCAAGTAAATGGTGAGGCAGTAAATGGTAAGTATATGATAGAGGAATATATAACATTTCAATATATTTATATGTTAAAATTTCGAAATAAAGATGAGTGTGAGCCAAAGGTAAACTTCTACTGGTTGCCATATTGGATAAACAAAATCGCGGTTAATCAATGTTTCTTTTAAGTTTCAATAATTATTGTTAAGGTGTAGCTTAGTATAAATTATGTTTATGGTAGTTCACAATTTTGTATTAAAACTTTCTTGTACAAAATTTATTCCAAGTCAATATTTTTGTGTGTTATAACACAGTATACGTATAAAAAATTCATTGCTTTATACTTTTAAAATGTAATGGAGAATAGTTAAAACAATAAAACTGTTACAAATCAAATGACAGAAATTTCTAATTATCTCAGTTAATATATATTGTTCCAAATAAATAATTAATTGTACACAATAAAATACTTAAGAAATAAAGTTTCATTTTTAGAATCATTATATATGTAAGTAAACATTCAGACAGCTGGGGTTATCTTTTGTGAAAAAGTTTTTACAATAGTTTTGTCTTCAAAAAAAAAAAAAGGAAACAAACAATAGATCTGTATGTGACACAACAGAAACAATATATACTGTGATGATAATCTTTTGTACATCTAGTTGGTTAATCTAAACTCTAAATCGATTTTACGGCTATTCAATTAATGAACTGTTATTAAACAACTAAATGTGTATTAGTAATTTCCTGCTTTTATAACATTGTTTTTTTTTTTTTTTTAATTTTGGACCAAATGATTGTTTTTTCTTTTGATGAATAGGTGAACTTTGAAATAATTATCTCACTGATAAATTGTTTTTATTATTTTGCTACCCAGAGGCCAAAATATGAGAATTAAAAATTTTAAAAAGTTTTAAAATTTGTTTATTTATTAGCATTATAAAGCACACATTCAAAATACAATCAATAGAACAAAACCTCTATTAATTATTTGAATAACAAAGTTATGAAATTATAATCGAAACGCTACAAAACAAAAGCGTTTATTTTGGATATTAATTCACATAAAGCTGGCGAGGAAAGAAAGGTTTTTTAAATACACATATTTATTTATAGTTTGCACAGTTTAAATTTAGAGCCAACCGATTAATTTGTGTAATAAATAACGATTTATTATTGTATTGTCATTTTACTACATTTTATTACACTTATTTATTTAAAAAACGACAAATGTGATGATAAATTACCAGTAGTAATAGAATTTAGAATATTTCAGGCATAATTTTCCCTTCACGCATCTCGTAGCTCAGGCTACATCTCACACCATGCACGTCTCTCAAATGGCCAGCCCTGAACTTGTACTGGTTTTGCAGATTAAGCCGCAACCCACAGACACAGTACTTTCCAAATTGATTGCCCATCAAGTTAAAATTAATGTATTTAATTTTTTTAATGTCGACTATCATATTATCTCCACTAACATATATGTAACTCATCAGAAGTATTTTTCTTCTTCTTATTATTACTTACCAGGTGTTACTCATGCACACTCAATAGCTATATCATCAGATAAAGTACTTATTATTCCTTCAAAATGTTCTTCGTGTAAATTATATTGCTATTAAATAAATCCGCCACTCTAACCTTCATTGATGTCTCAATTATCTTTCAAAACCGGACAATAAAAGAAGTTGCCATATAATTATTTAGTTCATTAACCTTCTTTAAAAAAACAAAACAAAAAAAAACATGTTCAGAATCATTTCAGGAATTGGTTGTTTGATTGCCTCTTTACGTTTAGCGTTTGTTGTGATGCTAATTATATTACAGTTAAATTGGTTGTTAGAGGTTTAATAAGGAAAAGTTCAAGACGGTTTTTATTCAATGTCTATTTGAATGATTCAAATTTTGTGGATTTAATGAGTGGTAAATACTTTATGGAGTGATTGTTCTTTGTCCAAGTTGTTTGGCAGGTATCATTGAAGGCACGAGTCAAGTTAGAGATAGAAATCAGCTTAAATTATTCAATATTAGACAATTAAAATTCGAAAGTTGTGGAGGTCATCAACTATTATCAAATTATGACTGTACCGGGTGGACCATAAGTCAGTTGACAACCACTGGAATTCAGTTCGTATTGTTTGTTTAAATTGTTCAATACTGTTGATTCTCACAGAGTAAACTTGGTCTTTTACTCTGTGGTCCCCATAACAGAATAATCCATCGGCATGAGATCTGTGGAACGGGGAGGCCATTTGGTTGCTCCTCTTCGAATGTATTTTTAAAAAGTGTTCTAACAAAAAAGTACTGCCATATCGGTTTTTCCTGCAGAGACCTGAGTTCTTCAGAGAGAGAATCATTTTCAATTTGCGGTTTGGCTGCACTACGTAAAAATTCAAGGTAGTTCTCCCTCGTGACAGTCCCATCAAAGAAATAAGGACCTATAAGCCTACCAGCAAAAAAATATCGATCAAAATAGTTACACCTGGAGCATTTAAAACTGTCTCCATCGCCAGATGTAGATTATCACAAGATCAGTATTTGCAGTTGTGTCCAATTCACACATCCATTCTTCTTAAATGTAGCTTCATCTGGCCACAGAATGTTTTTACAAAAGTTACTAGCGGCTTCTTGGCGGATAATATACTACTCACAGAATTCCATACGCTTATTTTAATCGTCTTCATTTATGGTTTGATGTAAACTAGGCTTATATTCTTTGAGTTTAATGCATTCTTCGGAGAATTGTTGTAGATATGTCATACTGTAGGGAGGGTTTTCTTGAGCACTTTGTAGGTGACTGTACAAAGCACAGAGTTACAACTTTCAAGTTTTCTTCTGTAGTAACAGAAACGGGCCTACTTAAACGAAGAAAATCGGCTACTTGATCCAGTTTGCTCAAACCTTTTGTTCAAATTGTGAATACTATTCTTTGATGATGATATATACTTGTATACTGTCAGGAAAGTGGTCCACAAATAAATCTACTACGTCATTGTATTTATGATCGCATTTTTACCAAGCCTTGAGTAAAATACTCGCTCTTTTACAGATAGTTTTTTCAAAGTTTCTCGTACTCTGATATAAAAATAACCTCGATTGAAAACAAATTCGGTATTTTATTACAACAACGTATTGTACAATAAAACAGGTGTAAAAAATTAGTCACAGCAAATCGTACAAGCACTGCATGAACATAACTTTCAGTGTAAGCGTTAACTTATTTGCCCCCCCCTCCCTACCTGTTTACAATCTTTCTCATGGAAATGTCACAATACACCCAAGAACTATGAAATGTTCACAAGATATCTGTGATGTTAAATTTCGTTTTGGCTCAATGTGTATCGTTATATTGAATGTCTAAGAAGTTTCGGAACACAGTGGCGGATCTAGAATTTTATTTGGAGGGGGCTGAACGGGGGAAAATTTCGTGAAAGGACTTTCATATAATGAAGTGACTAAAACAGTAGTTTAACGTTGTTTTATGGAGTAAAAATGTGTGTTTCATATTAAAGGTTTTCAGACTTGTCGGTGGACCAGCGCCGGCGCCATCTTGCATGTGAACCTCTTCATTTTTACTCTTCTTTGGGTTCTTGAAGAAGCACGAAATATTTGTCTGTTTACGTTTAGACATTTCCACAACACAAACAATAACACGTTTAGTTTAACCGCTAAGTCACTGTATGCGCGTCCTCGATAGTGCGCGTATCGTTTCAATGAAACTAAATATACGGAACTGGCACAAATATCAAAATATTTTATGTTGATTGATTGCAGGCAATGTAAATGTAACTAAGACATTATACAAAGTATTAAAATATTAACGGATATCATACAATTGAAGACGTAGTAGTGGAATTAGGTAATTCTTGCTAATGAATATATTTTACGAGCTTCAAACTAATATTATTGGTATAAAATTTACATTCTTTCAAAAAATTTTTAGAGGTTTTGGGGGCTTCAGCCCGAAAGCCCCCCCCCCGTAGATCCGCCACTGTCGGAACAGATACTTGAAACTAGGAATCAAAGAAAAGTGAAATATAAAAACAAATTTTCTCGGGTAAAACAATAATTTGTTTGGCGTTTGACGTGAAAAATATAATTCCTCCTTTTACAATGGGATATTTGTTACGCAATTCAAAAGACTTCATTTTAAAGGTCTTGTTTACAAAATATCTCGGTTGGTATTTTGAGATTTGTATGAAGCCATTCGGTTCGTAGTGCAATTAATATTAATTTTAGGAACATTATAAATTAGCTTCCTTTGTCCCAAAAACTTGTGCTAACCTTAGATGGCATTTGATAAAATAGAATTTTAATAATGTTCGATCAAGGTTCAATTTAGTTTTTTGTCAATATTTCTGGATAATATTTTTTTATTTATTTGCATATGACACACTAGTTGAGGACATTAAACCTTATAAATCAAAATTTGATTGAAATCATTAGATCAGATTTTGAGCAAATGAAGTATTTGTAATTTAGTCATAGCATGTACACAAGGTGTTAAACTGACCGATGACTACCATTAAACCTACTTCCTGTGTTATTACTTGCACTCATCAATCAACTTAATGAACCTTGGAATGCATTCTATCAACTGTGTTGTTGGTTGGTCAACAAATAAATTTAAATTGTACATCATTCTCTCGCAGCTGGCTCGCCTTTTGACCTGTTGTCATCAATAACTTAGCTTATTAATTAAGAACAGATTTCTCCGAACTGCTAGTTTATCAAGTGAAATGAGCTCAAGATATTTATAAACGACTTGTGGAATCAAAGATATTAATCGTAAAATAAATTGCACTGTGAACAGATAGGACAAACTATTAAGTATGTTTCATACATTTTTTAGTAAATTCGTTTTTATAATATTTTCATGGCTTGCTTTATCCATTGTATATAGACTGATGCACATATGTAGGCAAATAGTTGGAAAATAATGGATTAGTGTTACGTCATCAAATGTTCTTGGAACCTAAATTACAGTTAGTTCAAGGTTTTGAAAATCTAAGTTTTGAGAAACGAAAGGATCCTGAAGGTATACTGGAAGTGTGCCCGGGAAGAATCATTTGGAACTCAACTTTGAAAGAACAGGATCTGTTTTTAATGTGCTTTTGAGGATAACGTACTGTTCTATACTGAAGCTATTACGAAAAGCCCTACGAAATCACACGTACTAGCTTCGATTGAGTTTGAAACCTCAAGAAGATCTTTACAGCGGCTTTAAGTTGTATCGCCCAAGATTTGTTTATGATTTGTTGGACCGGCTTCTCCAGTTTTGTGCAATTGTGTTAAACGAACAGAGAGAAGTGGAGTCTTGATGGAGCTCGTGTGGTCTGACGAAGTTTGTGGAAGTTCAAATTAAGTGGAGCTATAAACCGGCACAATTACATTTAATATTCACGGATAACCTATGTGAAACCATTGAAAAGCAGCTTAACCTGCTGAGGTCACAGTTTGGGGTGGTCTGACGTGCAAAAGTGTTTTGATGACACGGTCAATGATAATGTGTACAGAAATATGTCTACTGTTATCCATCAAAGTAGACAGCATTGTGGCAGTAATGTTATTTTATAGATGCGCCAAACCCTACTATAGCACTTCTGTCCGAGAATCCGAAGTTTCCGTGTAAAATAGATTGATCTATGGTCCCATCGACTTGTCTCCATATCATCTGATTTGACACCTATGGTGTTTTCTTCTGAGGGTTGTGAGACAAATTGTTTTCTCGAAAGTCACTCACACTAAACAACATGAAATATTTAATTTTTGACGTGTTTCATGAAATAGACAACGACTATAATCTGTTCTGCAAGATTGCCTCAATTAAGATGCCGTCAGTTTGACACATCTATGAAGTTAAGTTGGATACTTGTGTAATGTCATCCTCTTTTTTTTACATCAAACAGTAACTAATTAAAATAATACTGCATGTTTTAGGGTATGTATATGTAACCTACCCTATTTGTGATGATTCTTGCTACCACAAATCTGATCTACATTTTTGTTTACCAAAAACTCGAACATGTTAGGTGAGGCTACGTTATGTTATTTATTCAAATAAACTTATGGAATTATTTAGTTTAAAACCAACAAATAAATCAGCAAAATAACAACACAAACCGCTATTAAATACAAAGAATGATTCTCGTAAGACTGTTGCAGTAACACTAACCTCGTAGTGGCGCGGTCTAGAGAGAGGATAAATAGCCGAACTTGAAAAGATTGCAGTTGGGCGATCAAAAGTCGCAGTTATGTTGTTTTTGTTTGCTATGTAGACAGATAACAGAACCTAAAAATATTCGCAAAGTATGTTTCGAATTTTGAACTTACAAAAAGGGGGATCTGAATAACATACACAAATACCTTACATTGTTTTCAAGATATTTATTTTTGCAATCGCAGCTAATCTGTAATTAAAATTAAAGTTTTAAAAATAATTAAACATTCTCATAAAAGTATGACATTTCTTTTTATTTCAACTGTTAGCCTACATAATATGTAAGGTAGGCTACTTTACCCCCTGTACTGTCATGTTTTGTGAGCGAAATGCTTCTCTCGGAATTATCAATGGATGTCATTGATCATTTGCTTCTTCAATAAAAAAAAAATTCACAAACAATTAATACTTGATGTAGGAGGGAGCCTTTTGTTTTTAGAAAGTGTACATTTTTTATCTTTTGTTAAAAAGTTCTCCAAAAAAAGTAGTGGGAAGATAAGTTTGTCATCACACAGCCAAAGCGGCTCTACTGTAAGCAAGTATCACATCTTTCCACTCCCTCCAATCATGTGCTATTTACTAAATTTTTGTATATTATTTTTTATTTTGTGATTGTTTTCGGAACTGTCCGAGTCTGGCGATATCGAAGATGAACTTTATAACGCCCTAAAAACCGTTTTTAGGTCTAGCAGTTTGCTAACAATGATCATAATTCTATATAAGGGAGAGGAGAAAATGCCAGACATAATACTTAGATTTTTACAAAATCTATTGAACGATTTTAACCAATTCCCGCTCGAATTTAGCCCTTAAACACTTAATCATAATGTAGATCGGTTGCTTTTTTAAAGAAATATTCGGGTCGTGATAAATCCGTCTTTAAATGTTGTTATTTAGAAATATTATTACCTACCAACTTCATTCACATTTAAGTACTAATATTCCAGTATAGTGTACCAAACCACAAGTATAAACAAATTTCTTCTCCTCTTGCAAAGGTGACGGTTTTTCCAAATTAATTCTCGTGTGATTGTAAGGCGGGAGAGGGAACGAGCTAACTGAATCTGTTTAGTATAAAGTGCTTTAACAGTGGGAAGCAGCGTTGAGAACCACTTATTCTTCCATCCTTCAACGCTGGACCGAAAAATCAAAAACATTTGCCTTTTGCAGAAATACCACCGATAACATCATCGATCCTTTCTTTTTTATTTTCTAAAATATACGTTATGCGATGGGTCGAAAATTGATTTCGAGTTTTAGCCGGATATATCAGTTTTGTGGTCCACCGAGTCAAAACATTGTTTTTGTAATGGATGCCTGTCATCTGCCGTACTATATCCTCTGGTCTACAGCACAAACGTAGGGACCGATATTAAATCACATTTGGTATGTAGGCATATTTTGGCCGTATCATTAATTTCTTCTTTAAAACACGATATTTGGGAGTTATGGTGCCTTATGAAAAGGAAAAAAAAAGATTTTGATAAAATTTTGCTCTAAATTATCCTCTAAGGACCCAAACAAAACGTATTAGTCGGCATCTCTTTAAAATTGTCAGTTTGTGAGTTATCTGCAAAAGCAAAAAAGCTACAATTAGTCAAGATGTAATTTCTCAAAATCAACTATTTCGTTAAAATTGTAGTGAAAAGTGAACATTAATGACCCCATACACGTGTACAAAACACGAGTCAAACTTTTACTTAGGTTTCAGGAATAACTGACTAACAGTGACCACCACTATTAAAAGGACAAGCTATAGGTTAGACCCTATTTCGTCCATGGTTCAGTTTCACTTTTTGACTCTCAACTCTTTTTGATGGCGGATTAGTTTTGGTTTGGAAAACGTGTGAGTGAGATAATTTGTTCAATCTAATTGTACCATTTATTGAATATATTTCGAAATAATACAACATTCATAAACTAATTAAAGGTCTTGTATACTATAAAAATCTGTGCTTGTAGCTTGTAGCGACGTATATGTGAGGACCTCTTAAAAGACACACCCCTCCCCCTTCCAAATATGAGGTAAGATAAGTTGCCGTTACTCGCACAGCTAAATTGGCTGTAGTATACAATGTTTTACCTCAAATCTTTCAACGCACCTTAGACAGTTAACACTAGAGAGTATAGGACGGAAGGGTGAGGCAGCATAACAACTGATGAACTCACCATGACGTCATCCATCTGAAACGAAACTCATTTAAATGTCTAAACACTAAACATTGTTGTTTATAAACACTCTGCGGTTGTCCTATTCTTCTACAGCATATAGCCTTGCCCTGTGTTTGTAAATACATTTTACTTCCTAAATAATTAAATTTTAACGAGGTCTAATATTAGGCGAGGAGTTTGTTTACCTATTATTACGTTGTACAATTGGTTTAATTTTATTTTACTGCGTAGTATACGAAGTATAGAGTAAGTAGGTAATTGCAAAACATTTTGACTGATCTTCACATTGATGACTTCAGGAAACCCAAAAGGCGATGTCGTTGTCGTCTGTACGTAAGCACAACAGCGGTCAAACAAATTAAGATAGGAAGATGAATGGAAATTGACAAAATTACGATAATTTTAAACAGATGTTTGTTCATATTTCGTATGTTCTTTAACGTATATTAAGTTAGATAACAATTTGCAGATTTAAATTTTGCATGTAATGGTACCAACAAACATAATGAAGTTTATTCTACGACGACAAATAGCGAAGTTATTAAAAAAAATATAATTTCAAACCCTGAGACTTCCAAAGAAAATGTGATATTCGTATAGTTACGAGATCCGGAGGGGGGGAGGGTTGAGTTACCGAGATGAGCGTAGCGAGTGGAGACTCTTTGACATATTTACAACTTCGATGTCCACCAGAGCGTAGAGACTGACACGAAGGTATAAACTTTTATCAATGTCAAATAAGTTGTGATACACACAAATACAAGTTTCAGAACACCTGTGTAATAGCTGTTTTAAACAAACTTACCCAACTGGTTAAGACTCCTTAATATACCGATATAATTGAACATTTCCTAGAAGACCGAAGACCAACTTTTAGAGAATCAGCTTGTTTTCCATTGTACGGTGGGGCTGAGTAAGTACCATAAATTTACTTTCTCTCATAGCACACATCCATAGGAAGAGATTATACATCTCGTATTGTATAGTAAGAAAGTGTAAAGATGCTGAATAGTTCGGTATCGCGTTTTGCATTTCGATCTCTATGGAAAACATAATTTATGGAATGATATCCCTTAGCGTTTTTGTTATGCAATATCTAAAGAACTTCTGGTCCGATTGATTCAACAGTTTCTTGGATGGTAGGTGTTCCATATAATGTTTAGATTTTGGTCCAGATCTGTTAAGGATTTGGAGATAATGAGGGGGGGGGGAGATTGATATGGTCGTCAGTTATCTAATATACGAGACAGTGGTAATGGAGTTTGACGATTCAATTTACTTGCTATAAAATTGTTTACTGAAAATAATTGTGTAATATATTGCAGTTATTAAGAGAAGTGAATTAATGATAATAATTGTGAAAAATATAAACAAACATGAAACTGTACAGTTTAGGAATACGCGAATTAGTAGTAAAGTTCTAGCGATATTAAACGTGGTATAAAGTAATCAGACTTTCCGGGGTTTTGTTCTTATACAGTATCTGGAAGCTGATATATTCAGAATTTGTTATTATTCAGAACGTGTTTATTTTTTATTTTTCAAACAAAATTTCAGAAATCTAATTTTAATGCAGACTTTAATAAACCGGTATACAACACAGAATATAATTATGTTTTTACGTATATCTTTTAGTTATTTTTTTTAGTTATAACTATCGTAATTTAATTGTAGGAAGGACTTTATACCAACTTCGTTGAGTCATATTTTTAAAGTTACATAAAATGAGATATTGTATTACATTATATTGCACATAGAAGTAAAGTTATTGACAATCAAAAACTTAAAGCCGCCGCCATTTTGAAAATTTTCTGACAGATTTTTTCTTAAAATTTAGTCATATTCATTAGTATCGTCAAATTATCAAAATTTGATTTCAATCGGATTATTCGTTCGTTATTTATTATTTTGCTTCTTTGAAAAGTAACCCTCAGGAGCTCACTATACTGTGTATGACAATCCCTAGGAACCCTAGTTAGATAATCGCTTTTTTTCATGTAGTCTGGGGTTAAATCAATTTCATTTATCTTTCCTATCAGGTCAATCATCCTAAAGCTGTTATAGAGTTATTACAGTATTCGAAGGCTAAGTCGTCTTTATGTTGCATTTTTCTTCTTCTTCTTCTTCTTCTTTTTTTTTTTGTAAGGCGATGATGAGCGAGAAGTTTTGGCCTTAAAAGAGATAAATATAGATAACGCGGAGGTTTTTATTTCGTAGTCTTTGCTTTCGCTGAAACAAGAATTAAAATATTGAACCGTAACCATCAATTCATAAACACTTGGCGACGATTGTTACACTCCCCAACAACAAATTTGAATTGTAGAAATAGTAACACTTTTTTGTAATTACAAGCTTGTAAATATGGTTGAATTATCACTCAAAAATTGGGTAAAGTCGCTCTTGGAAATGAGAGAATGAATTTTGGCTCGCCTCATGGTTGATACTTCGCTTCCGGGTTCAATCCTCGTGATGGCTTAAGAATTTACGGTGTTGACTCAACATCGTGAGGGATAATCAGAAAACTACAATTGGAAGCGTACTCTGATTAAGAATACTAGAACAAAGGCGACGGGAATCCGATGTGGTAAGGTCCTTTGGAGCTATTAAGTCATACCAAACAATTTAATAATATAGTGAACTAAATATGTGCCTGTGCAGACGAGATTGTAATAATGACTCGAAACATGCAGTCGCCCAGAGAAACCTAATAAAGGAAAACAAAATTTCTAAAAATGTTAGCAGCTGAAAGTAGATGAGGTGTACAGGAGCTGAGAGCAAGTTGATATCTTTGTAAGAGTCGTAAAATCTAAGTACTATTAGAGCATTTTATGCTTCAAAAAAACAATTCAGATCCAAGCTTTGTTGCTACATAGATTGTCTACGGAATCTTAGATCATGACTTCAAATATTATGAATACAAAAACATTTTAGAAATGAGGATTTCGAGAAGAATAAACATAATCCATGAAAATAAATATGAAGAACCCGTTCAAACTATGTTATTGAAAAAGAAAATACAGAATGATTTGGTGGGAAATGTGGTCACCTCTTAATGTAGTGTGACTATACTCTTGTTAAGTATAAAACGGTGATGTGAACGGTTTTTAGTTTTGGACTATCAATTATTTTAACTATGTATTTGTTAGTGGTTCTTCTAAATTTAGCAATGGCAGCAGTCCAAACCATGTTGGTGGGCGTTCGTTTTGCTTTGGTCCTTTATGATTATCGGAATATGTGACCTCTTCACTGCCATGCTAAAACTGAAGGAACTTTCTCATTTAATAACATTTTACCATTTATTGTTTAAATTGGGGGAAGTTAAATTTATTTTAAATTTCGAAAATCAGCCAGCTTTGAAGAAAAATGTTTAAACAATAGTTATTAAGTAGTAGAAGGAAAAAATGGTACTAGTTCTTTGTATGGTCTATGTTTTAAAAATCAATTCTTTCTTACATTCTAATTCTAAGCTAAAAAATGAAAAACTTTTATTTGTAACACTTTTTAATTCGATATTTATTTTACAAGATATTAACAACAAATTTGTAGATCTACTGACCTTCGTGAATTTTATTTCTAGAATAATAATAGTTTTAGAACAAAACGGACACTGTGAGAGACAAAACTGATTTACCTGATAATTCTTAGATATTTTTTCATTTTCAAAATTCATTTTTTACTGCAAAGAAATAATTTATGTCAAATTCTGAAAAATTCTCCGAGCTTTAGCAGGTTAAATAAAGCATTATGTTTCTTGAAATTTGGTTTTGAAACGTAATTTTTTTTGTGAAACTAATTATTGAAAGTCAGAAAATCTTCAAATATTTTGTTAAATATCTCATAAAATTAAAGCTAGGATTACAAAATGTTACAAATAATTTTCCCATTTTTAAGCGTAGACCTTCAAAAAGTCCTTCCAAACATAGACCTAACAATTTGGTAATCCCGAGGGACTCTAGCTGGATCCACACCTTTTTTTCATCTAGTCTTTGGTTTAATCACTTTTTTTCATCTTTCCTATCAGGTTTCTCTTGACCAATATTTGTTCTCTTCCGACTCTGGCGCTATTACAGTGTTCGAAGGCTAGAGGTTTTTATTTTATGTTATTTTCTTCCATTTTTATTTACGATTATAACACGGGACGTTTGTGCCTTTAAACAAGGACAAAAATACGTGGTTACAAAAAACCTCCCCACAGCTTCACCTCTAGTCAGTCAATATGGGCTTGCCAGTCTCGAAGGACTCTAGTTGGATTTATACTTTGTTTTCGAGTAGTTTTGGGTTATAAGGTCTCTTTTGACTAACTCTTGTTCTTATCCGACGCTATATTAGAGCTCGGATTCTTTATTTTATCTTCTTTTTCTTTCATAAGGCGATGATGGTCAAGAGGTTTTTCGCCTTTAAACGACAAGAAAAAAACAAAATTAATTTAATTCGCACACCCTAAATAGCTCTACAAGGTTTTAGAGAATGTTCAATTATTGGCCTTAGAAATAAATGTAAGCTTGATAAAGAAAACCACTCTGGTTAGACAATTCTAAAAAAAGAATTGTTTATCAAATCGAAATTTGCACCGATCAAAAAGCAAAATTTCATTTTTAACTAATTGTCCACTGCAGTTGTTGAATTTTTTTTAATGAGCTTATTTCTCTAAATGTTTGCTTAATCATACATATAGTACACAAGGTTTTATAGCCGTGATATAATTTATTTAGTTTTTTCAATTATTATTATTTTTTATTTTCTAAAAGAAAATGAAAGCTATTATGAGCTCAACTCTCCCATAATATAAACTAAAGCAACCATCTATATACAGAGTGTATACTAATAATATCTCATATTTTGTTAGCTCTCAACGTGTGTTACATACTAAACATATGTTCGAAAACGGGTCTTTGTCAGTAAATAAACTATTTAAATTGATGAGATATTGAGAATGTAGTATGTGTTGTACGGATTTATTATGTAACCTTTTACCAGTATTATAAAATCTAGGCTATAAATTTTCAAAATGACAGCCGTTTTTAACGTTGAATATCTCGAAAACCGTAAGTTTATACAAAAAGTAAAAAAGTAAAATAAAAATTCTTCTTTTATTTTTCTGTAAGCCAAGAGATAACAGAGTAAAATTGATTATAACACGCTGTAATTATGATAAAAGTTATTTCTTATTAATAATACACAAAGCATTTAATAATAATAAGGAATACCGTGTTTCATAAACGTGTGGATGTCCGTAGTTGGTTACCAAGATATTATCTTTATGTTTAAAAAAACTCCAATTCTATTATTCTTTTACTTAAATAAAAATACGATTTGTTCTGAAAAAGGAAAAATATTTTCTTGTAAAAATGGTACTCTTTAGATATTTAACATTCAACATTCCATGCGGCCGTTATTTTTATAAAGTCATAGTTATTGGTATGTTGGTCAAAGTTACATAAAATTAAAAATCGCTCTCATATCAAATCGATTATCAAAGTTTATATATAAATATATATATATATATATATATATATATATATATATATATATATTATATTTATATATTTTAAGACGTCTGTCGAAAGCAAAGTGTTTTCGAATAGTTAATAGGAACTTTTTTTCTTAAAATGATGCAAGGAACATATCATTCCGCATATTTTTGCATGCAATGCTAATAAGCAATTTAATTAAAATATTTGTGAAAGATGGTTGAAAACCTATCCCAGAGTGGCAAATCATTAAGTAAACAAAAATTACAGTTCATTAGTAATTTAAAAAAACAAAACAAAAATACGAGCCCTTATTAAAAGCTCGATTAGAATCAAATACGATTTACGTTTAGGCGAGTTTATGGTACAAGCGAAGCAAGCTTAGGTTATATCTATAGTTCCAAATATATTGTATTTTTTAATTTTGCAAAATTTAGATAAGGAAGTTGTTAAATGACAACTTTGAAATACAAGGGGAAATACTCGTAAATTTGTTTTTCTGTCACACTTACAAGTGAAGCATAGAAATATTTTTGGAGATATATTATTTTTGGTTTCATGACTGAATGTATGAACAATTTAATGCTAACAGTTAATTATGTCTTTTACAATTTATTGCATAAAATTTGTCTTTCTGTCACATTACAAGTTAGCATAGAAATATTTTTGGAGATATATTATTTTTGGTTTCATGGCTGAGTGTATTAACAATTAATTGCAACGTTTTTTACAATTTATTGCATAAAATTTGTCTTTCTGTCTTACTTATAAGAAAGCATGGACATATTTTTGGAGATATATTATTTTTGGTTTCATGGCTGAGTGTACAGTATTAACAATTAATTACAATGTTTTTTACAATTTATTGCATACAATTTGTCTTTCTGTCTTACTTATAAGTTAGCATAGAAATATTTTTGGAGATATATTATTTTTGGTTTCATGGCTGAGTGTATTAACAATTAATTGCAATGTTTTTTACTATTTATTGCATAAAATTTGTCTTTCTTTCTCACAAGTTATCATAGAAATATTTATTATATACAATTTTTGGTTTCATGGCTGGGTTTATGAGCAATTTAATGCAATGTTTTTTACAATTTATTTAGGATAATTTTAGTTTTAACGAAAAGTTACTAAGTTACGAAATTTTAAATATCTAAAAATGTTAACAGTGTTTACATAATATGTGAGGACAATTTTGGTATGCAAATGACGTGTCTATAAATGAGAGGAAGTTGTGAAATGGCGAAAGACAAATACATTACAAACAACTTGGCTAATTAATTTGCTAGGAGTGAAGTTTGCCATTGCATAGCATCATCAGTTTATTCTGTGACATTACGTAATTCTATAATTTGAATCTCAACAAAGCCTACTGCAGCCAAATTACAATAAATTATTTTGAGCGTATGATGTAATTTTCTGTATTATCGTATTTTTAGTAAATTATTTGGAATGTATGATGTAATTATCTACATTAGCGAATTTTTAATATAGGAATTCTAGCTATTCCGATCACTAATGTAAAGTCGACTGAAACTTCTACTGAACTTACCCAGTTTAACACTCATTTTGGCGCACTGTATATACGATTGTCATTTTTTTTAGTAAGTAGATCACATTATACTTTATTAATTAAATAATTTCAACTGGGAACATAACTACAAAATCTCTTTATTGAGACGTGCCAGATCCCTTTATGATAGAAGTCTACCGCTACCAATCCACAGTTAACGTTTTCAATTAATCATTATTGATTTTTACTTACCCAGTATACGAAGTGTAAGGTAAGTTTCGAAACGGAATTAATTTCACTTTCGTTTTTGTGTTTTCGACCTGTGATGTCGTCGTCGTCGTCGTCGTCGTCTGTATATGAGTACATAGCGGTTACAAAATCATGATAATAACATGAATATTGGTATAAGGGACTATTGTGTGCTCACGTGGAATCCTATTGAAATTCAGAAAATAAAATTGAAAATTTTAAAATGGCGCCCATTTAAAGAGTTTGTTCTTTAATATATGTTATTCAACCTCTAACACACTAAACTAGATAAAAATTTGCAGATTTCAATTCCGCATGAAATGTTATCAATTCCACTGGTCTCCGTTGAAATAGCGAAGTTATTATCTAAAATGTAATTTCGAAACCTATGAAATGTGATTTTCTTATAGTTAAGAGAACCGAGTCATCGATTCTATGAGCTCGTAGCTGCACTGGACGAGACAATGACACATCTACGTCAACAAAGTGATATATTCAGTAATGTTTAGTTGTTTAACAACTGTTTACCCTATACAAGGAACAAGAAACCAAC